>JANIWN010000038.1:0-120621 GCA_030555635.1 Sugiyamaella neomexicana | reverse complement strand
GGCAGCTCGATAGACCCTACGGTTAGACTCTCAGCGGCATCCTTTCTGCTTCAGAGTAAGGAGACTTGTCTGGAAGAAATTGAGAAGCTCATTGCCAAAGTAAACGCTGAAAGTCAACCTTATTCAATTCTGCCTATAGTGGAACATAAAAAACTTGAAAACGATACTCGCTCACCTCTGCCTATAGTGGACAGAAACAGACAGGCATATGAGTGTCCTGAGATTCTGAGTTTCCCTAAGCGAGAGCGGTCCGAGAATTTAGTCATGAGATCTAAAGATAGGGCCATCAATTATGCTGATTTAGATGAGCAGCCCAAGGTTATTTGTGAGTTATACGAAACCGCTTACTCAAGAGCAAGACGCATTGAAGTATCTGGTACCACACGCGTGGAAAAAATATTTTTTAAGGAGATAGATGAGAGTGATGGTTGCAACATGCTCGAAAGTGAGAACGAAGCTTACTTTGCGATGCGGTGGATACAGGGAAGCACTATTCCACACCGTTACGGCAGGGTCATAAATCTGGACGGTAAAAATGGGTTCTGGCTTGAAGATTTGGGCGACGATTATAAACCTCTCGGCGAATTTGTTAAGGCAATGTCTCCCATGAACAATGAGTCGGTTTCAGAAAAGGAGGAGCTCGACTTTTTTCACTTGATTGACGATTTACGTTTCAACATTAAGATGAGATACCTGCAGGTTCATGAATGTAATATTGCTTATCATTCTCAGGCGGCTTTACTAGGTCACATTCTGGTACGTAGTGTTGATGATGTTGTGCTGACCAATTTCGAGAGCTGCCTACCATATCGCAGGAAGAATTCGAATATGGATTGGTACAACCTAGCAAGAGATTTTGCAGCATTAGATATAAGAGATGTGGATATCGATAGGAAATCCGATCTAATGCGCAAGCGGATCAAGCTTCAAGCTTCTCAAGATAACTAAATTATAGGTCCGAATCGAAAATCTTCTCCTTGTGCCTTTTGATTGCTTCGGAGAGCCTGTCAGGTGCCGATGCCCTGCTAGAACCTGTCCGCTGTTTTCCTCTACTATGATGTCATCTGTCTTAGAGAGCTTGTTTCTGGTAACTATCTTTGTGTTCTGAGTTGCCTGTCTCACTGAGAGAGATTATTGGCTATAATAGTTATTTGATGTCTTTCTTCTGTAAGTGCTGATTCGTTAAGTCTGTAATGCACACGGTGCTAGATCCTTGAAATCGAATTGTCCAGTGGTAGAGAAGGATGGGGAGTGCTCTAGGTTTACGGCCAAGAAGGTTGGGCCTCGTATATCGTATAACTGTTCAAACCTGACCGTTGAGTTTGTTCAGTAGACCCAGACCGGTATGCTAGACAGTGTGATCAAATAGAAGGCTCTTACTGTTGGACGCAGATGGGATCAGAGTATATTGTTTATAAAGCTTAGGGCCACCCTAAGAATATAACCTAGACTGAGACAGAAAAGAATGCTTCTATGGCATTATGATTATCAGTAGAGACACTCACTGGAGATACAAAACAGATATGAGAGGCACGATAGCCATACGAAAAGTCACCTCTATATACTGAAAGTCACATGAAGCAGTCCTGGTATGCAACGCAGCTGGTGCCATATGCTGAATCTGTCTTTATTCGTGGTGTTTTATTTGCTTCATTTCATACTTATGTTAGACAGGGATTTCAATTGATTATCTATCTATGCAGCTATGTATATCGTATGCTATGACGATCTTAACACCACGAAGTCATGGTATCGCCAAAACAATGTCTGAAAGATTCTCAGCGCACACAGAACAAAGAAAAAAAGAGTGATTTTTACGAGTGCCCTGAGAATGCCGTTGACTCAAAGGACCGTATGTTAGGTGTAGGCTCGGCACAACGATCGTCAACTGTCGGTCGAGTGCCGACTGTTTTCTCGCACTTGCAATAAACTATATAATGTACCCCGCAGTTCAAAAGTGCCCCCGTTTCTCCACAATGTGAAAGCACTCAGAATAAGCTTTATATAGATCGATCGATTGACCGTAAAAGGTTTTCACACTGTATAAAGGTACTCTAATATTAAACTTCTGCCGATACTCCCCGGCGCTCCCCCAGCTCAGCGGATAAATATGCATATGCGTTCACTATCACCACTTTAAGTTTAAATTGCAGTTAGAAATATTGTCATGCAAGGGTCGTCTATTTATATATGACAGGGTTCTTTGAACTTAATTTTTTTTTTCAGATAAATTTTACCGCACTCTTATTGAGATGAGTTGTTCGACGGTATATATCATAGGATATTGAAGAACTCTGAATTTGGAGTAGAAACTGATTAGGGTGAAATGGAAATGGAAAAGTCAGTAATGACGAGCAATGTAGAATGCCAGTGTGGTGGTGCAATTGATAAAGCGGCAGATCACGCCGTAGAACAAACGAAAGAAGAAGGAAAATCAGATGGACCGTCTATCTTAGTTTCAGTGTGCAATGACAAGCCTGCTGATTGGAATAACCCAACAGGTAATGTTCTCAAACTGTTGGCAGGGTTTTATGGATTCATAGTACTTGGAATGAGTGATTCATCTATTGGAGTGCTGCTGCCAAGCTTGGAATCATATTATCATTTAAATTATTTGATTGTTTCACTAGCATTCTTATCACCATTCACTGGGTATACTATTGCTGCTTTGCTGTCGGACAAGTTCCACCGGTTAATGGGAAGATGGGGGGTATGTACCATGGGGGCCATCTGTGAAATGATTTGTTACATTGTCGTTTCGACCGCTCCACCATATCCGGTATTTGTTGTAATGTATGGAGTAGCTGGATTTGGTAATGGATTTCTGGATTCAACAACAAACTCCTGGGTAGGTGGACTACATCATTCTAATCAACTACTAGGCTTATTACATGGGTTCTACGGACTTGGGGGGATTATATGTCCTGCCACGTTTACTGCCATGATTGGCCATGGCGTCCGATGGAATTACTGCTACTTTCTAATGATTGCTATGAGTGCATTATCGGCAATTTCCTTTGTATTCGCGTTCTGGGGGGAGACGGGTTCCAAATACAAGCAATCCATTGATCATGATAATGTGAGTGATTCCGATCCAAGAATAACAACAGCGACATTGGATCTTGAGGCGCCTGTTGAGATTATCATTGATAAGAAAAGCTCGGGAAAAGATATTTTGAGACAGGTTTTAAAAAACAGGCTGGTATGGTTACTGGCAATAACGTTGTTTCTGTACGTGGGTGCGGAAGTTGCTTTTGGTGGATGGATTTCCACCTTTATGATCAAAGTTCGTCATGGTGCTGAAAAGGAAATGGGCTATGTTACCACTGGATTCTGGGCCGGACTCACTGTTGGTCGCATGACTTTGGGCTTTTTGGTAGGTCATTATCAAGCCGAAGACTTTTTTGTCACTTTGTTCCTTGGCTTGGCAATTGTATCGTTGTTGATAGTATGGCTAGTCCCTGTGCTCGGGGTATCTGCGGTATTTGCTGCGTTCTTTGGTGTTGCCATTGGCCCTCTCTTTCCGACGATTATAGCATCAGCCATCAAAAAGCTTCCGAAACGTTTACATGTTGCAGGAGTTGGATTTTGTGTTGCATTAGGTGGTGGTGGTGCAGCTATTCCGCCCTTTATCAACGGTGTGATTGCTAATCGCTTTGGGCCCCGGGTTCTTGGTCCATTCACGGTCATCTTACTGGGAATAATGTTAATAATATGGATATTGATTGCGAGACTTTACCCGATTCGGAGGGAATAATATAGTCAAAGTGTAAAATTTTGAACCTTTCAAAGGATATATATATATCAGTGTAAGACTTGGATTTGAGAATGTATCATGTGTACCCCTTCAAAAACTTAATATTATATTAATCTATTTATAAACAGTGTACGCCTTACAAAAGCTTCAGATCTTTCTCGTAAGTTACCTGAGAATACTTTTGATTTTTCAGGTTGAATAATCATATATTCGTTATATAGCAAAGGTATGTCCATCTTATAGCCGTTTCTAGTAGCTATATACAATACTCTGCTGTTCCCTTTTGTGAACACCGAACATAACCTCAGTATGCGAATATGGACTGGCATTAAGTTTGAACTTTCAGCTTATGGTATTATGGGCGTTATTAAGTTGAGTTATGATATTAAATGCCGTTTCACCCCTGCCGATCGACTGTTCCAGTGTTAGTTCTAGCTTCTTGCGGTCAACAAAACCTGAGGAACCTGAGGAGGATACAGACCTTATGAATCCAAGTCATCAAAAACACTTTATCCCTGAGCTCCAGGTAATATGTGAATTAAGAATATTAATTTATATGGCTGGCCGCTGCCTGCTGGTCGCTGCCTGCATATATGTCTGCAGCGTGCGCCTTCTTTGCAGCACCTTGCAGAGCTTATCGCGATGCGATAAGGATGTGCGGCTGGGGACCCGCCCCCCCTGAAACCACGCATGAAACCAGCCATCTAGAGATTCCTATTAGGTTTGATGGCTATGTAACAGCGAAAAACATTCTATTAATAATATATTCTTACTATTAAACAGCTTGGCTGGTGGTAGGGGATTCGTGCCTATCACAGTATGCTCTGGTAAAAATTTGATGGTTGGCTGTTTGAATTAAATTCACCACAGAAAGCTGCCGATCGAGAAATGAGGTACAATACTAGTACATAATTGGAACAATCTTGATATTTACGTCCAGCTAGAGAGTGGTTGGATAGTTTGACTTTTTGGACAGCTGACAGAGTGCAAATAAAGTTGTGTATTAATTAAGGGAGGTAGCGGGAAAAGAAAAATAAAGCATCAAAACGCTTATATATATAGCAGGACCGTTTTCCAACCGAATGGTACAAAGAGATTTTGCAATTTTGGTTATACCAAACACACAATAACGATGCGTCCAAAAGATCCTGCGGTAGTAGATCGCACGGTAGTTGAAGCTTTGACGGAGAATACTATGGATGGTAAGACAATTCGCAAATATCTTCATCGGGATATATTCACAAATTATGTTGCCGACCCCAAGAAGCCACCAGATTTTACATTCCGAGAAACGTATCTAATGAGGCGAGATGAATCCAACCGAAAGACCCACCAACCTAAAGTAATGTCCATTTCAGAGCTGTCAACAGCAGACGAGAATTATCCACAAGAACATCATGAACTAGGCTATGCTATCAGGCGAATCAGCGGTCCCAGACCAGGATCTGTTGCTGACACTGAGAGTACAATGTCATTATCAGAAGGGGCAGGCTCATATTCCCCTCCGACCTCAATATCCTCATGGTCGCCAAAAGAGACTGTCAATGATGAAGAATTTGCCAGCCGGCGATGGTCCAAAGAGAATTTACCAAGAATAGTCAAAAACGCTCCTAGACATCGGGTCAGCCAAGGAGAACTGCCCAAACAGTCTGAACCACATAGCGGTGCAGTCATGAAGACGACGACGGATAAATCATCTCCAGAACTACCAGCACCGGTAGCGGCGACGACGACTAGTGACTTTGATTTCCTAGAACCTTCAACCAACCCAAGTAATGAAACAGTCGCAGCATTTATGGAACCCTTGCATCAACCGCAACCAAAGAAGAAACCTAGCTTTGAATATCGACAATATTCTAGTCGTCATGCTAGAAAATACTTTGAAAATAGCCCAACGACAGATGTTCAAGAGAAACAAGGCATATTTGCAGGAATCCCGCCTAAGGTTCCACCACATCGAGTACTATCTACCCCTACAAGAAGCTCACCAAAGACAGATTGTACTAGTAGTCATTCTGATAAGGTATCAGTTGAGACCAATAGTGATATTTATACAAGAAAATGCTCTCAAGTACAACGACGAACGACAATCATGAAGAGTCGTATCACTCCACTTGGTGATGAAACTCTCAATGTACCTAAACAGAGGGCTGCTGCAGTTACTGGTAGTTCAAGCATGACTGGTGTTAATCGACAAGAAATCAGATCATGCTCGGATTGTTCTACTTTGTCTGTTCCATCATCATCGAAATTTGCATTACCTGGTTATGAACAAGATAGTACAACACTGAAAGTTGTCAACAGTTGTGGTAGCAGAAATACTAGTGGTACCACACTTAATAGTCTATTAGCTACTAATAACAGTAGGGTATCACTGGTAGCCGATGCAGACACTACAGCTGTACCACAACGACGAATCCGATTCCAGGAGCCTGATGTTCAGGAGTTTGATGACTTTGCTGGCAGCGCTAGTAGTAGTAGTAGTAGCAGTAGTAGCGGCAACAACAGTAGCGATGAGAAAGATCCAGAACAAGTTCTAACTCATTCAAGGGGCCGACGAAGCTTCAGTGCCTGTCCATCTGCCAGTCGTGAGGTTGAGCAAAGAACTCGTCGCACCACGTCCATCTACGAAGCCGCTGAAACTTGTGACCCCTATCAACAATATTTTTTCGGAGTGGAAATCGCAAACACAAGCATAATGGACGAAATATGGGCCAAAAGGGGCCAAGGTTTCCTCAACGCAATGAATGACAAGTGATAAGGATGGTTTTCCAGGTTTACTAGGATTTCGGTTAGCATTTATTTATAATAATAATTTGTACAAGAATTTACTATCTTAGTAGGGATGGGTGCTGCTGCTAGCTAGGGCCGCTAGTCAGGCTGCTTAGGGCTGCTAGTCAAGGTGGTTTCATCGGCCACTAGTGGATCATGACTGGTAATCTGTTCTCTCCACTAGAAAGAAACCTTGCTCAAATAACGTGAATATTTATTTACAGATAAACTACGTCCACCACAGAACAGGTTCTATATACGGCTGTACTAATAAACACAGAGATGCAGGGGGATCTATGTAACATTAGGTAGCTGATCGTAACCTTAAACAGCAATAACTGATGAAACTAGGCAAAAGGCAAACAAACGACAGACAAGGATTATCACATAACTCTTAGAAAACCCACTAGAATTTCTGCTGCATACACTGGCTGATCGGGCTGCTTCCGTGAAAGTGATTCTCGCCAACTTCAATCCCAACCCAAGGGTTTTTTTGTACAACTATATTTAGGCATCAAGTGCTCCCACAGCTCTCTGCGAACCGAGGCAACTCTGAGTAGACCCCAGCCGCCACTCATCGACCCCAGTCATACATAGCTACTATTCTTAGAATGGTGTTGGATGACATGGGATGTGCCGTAGCCGTAAGCAGGCTGCAAGATGTAATTGTCAGCGGCATTCGCCAGCAGAGAAGGTCCCAATGATACCTTGTCCAATGCCGTCGTGTCATTCCAGATGTACAAACCCAGGCATGTTCAGGCACGCTCACAGCAGCCGACAGCAGTCCACAGGCCACGACCAGGCACGTTCAAGCACATCCAGGCACGTTCAGGCACACCCAGTCAAAGTCCGTGCCACCTGCCATTGGCACCACCGTACCTGGCAGGCTCCGGAGGACGCCAACCCTTGCCTAATATAGCATCAACTAAACAAACAAGTCCCGCGCGCCTCGTTCGTAACGAGATGCTGCTATACTTAGCTCACATGTGGCCAGCGCGCGCGCGCGCAGGCGGAGGGTGGTGTATTTACAAGCGTCTCGAGCATGGGTGGCTTCCCCTGGTTTTATGTTCGCAGGCTGATCCGAGGGCAAATACAAAGTAAATAAAAAGACTGTCACAGCCGCCCAGTAACCTTTTTTTTTTCACTTCCTCTTCACACGCACACAAAATCTCCAAACCTCTACAGTTTACGTGACAGAAGACAGTTGAACATGTGGTGAGTGTGGATACGGGATGGGGACGGGGACGGGGACGGGGGATTGGGGGGGTGATGCCTCCGGCGGCTGGGCTCTGCCCAGACCCGTGGCTCCGCTTCGCGGAGAGATGGAGACACAGTGGGATCTTGATCTGATCAGTCGGTACGCTCCTAGCCCTCCGCGAAGCGGAGCCACGGGTCTGGGCAGAGCCCAGCCGCCGGAGGCATCACCCCAGCACCACCAGCACCGGCACCAGCCACTAACACATGTGAACAGCGGAATCTTTGGTTATATTAATTATCTGGTTCCCAAGACGCGAGGAGAGATCCTCAAGACTCTGATTGAGGGACTGCAGCGCCAGGAGTACCGGGGATATGACTCTGCTGGACTGGCGATTGACGGCGACAAGGTCGGGGAGGTGGACATTTTCCGAGCCGTTGGCAAGGTCAAGATGTTGGCAGAGGTGATTGAAAAGTCCAATATCAATGTGGACAAGGTGTTTGAATGTCATGCTGGTATCGCCCATACCAGATGGGCTACACACGGACAGCCCAAGACCGTCAACTGCCATCCACAACGATCTGATCCCAAGAGCGAGTTTACGGTGGTCCATAACGGTATCATTACCAATTATAGAGAGATCCGAGAGCTGCTGACAGCCAAGGGATTCCGATTCGAGTCGGAAACTGATACCGAAGTGATTGCCAAGTTCTTCAAATATATCTACGACTCGAATAAACAACATAATCTGGACTTTAGCCAGCTTGCTAAGTTGGTGATAATCGAGCTTGAAGGAGCCTACGGCTTGCTTATTAAGAGTGTTCATTATCAAGACGAAGTTGTTGCTACTCGTAAAGGATCTCCTTTGTTGGTAGGAGTCAAGACGGAAAAGAAACTCAAGACGGATTTTGTCGATGTGGAGTTTCCAGACACTTTGGAAGATATTGGATCCAATGGGTATGGAAATGGCGGTAGTGTTCCTGCTGATGTTAATAGCAACATCAATGGTACTGCCAATGGACTGTTGATTCCCAAGGAAAGTCTACGTCACTCTGTTTCAAGAGCGTTTATTTCCGATGAAGGAATTCCCATGGCCGCCGAATTCTTCCTTGCATCAGACCCTGCTGCCGTTGTCGAGCATACCAAAAAGGTACTTTTCCTTGAAGATGATGATATCGCTCATATCTATGATGGCCAGTTACATATCCATCGCAGCAGCAAAGAAGTAGGCGCATCCACGATCCGATCGATCCAGACTCTAGAAATGGAACTGGCCGAGATCATGAAAGGATCTTTTGACCATTTTATGCAAAAGGAGATTTTTGAACAGCCCGAGTCGGTCATTAACACAATGAGAGGCCGAGTGGATTTCGACACAAACACAATCACTCTTGGAGGTCTACGTTCGTACTTGACCACGATTCGTAGATGCCGAAGATTGATTATGATTGCATGTGGCACTTCGTATCACTCATGTTTAGCTACTCGGGCCATTTTCGAAGAGTTGACTGAGATCCCCGTGTCGGTTGAGCTGGCGTCGGATTTCCTGGACCGCCGGTCTCCAGTGTTCCGTGATGATACATGTGTTTTTGTGTCGCAATCGGGAGAAACTGCTGATACAATGCTAGCTTTACAATACTGTTTGGATCGTGGTGCCCTGACGGTGGGAATTGTCAATAGTGTGGGATCGAGTATTTCTCGTCAAACTCATTGTGGTGTTCATATCAATGCTGGACCGGAAATCGGTGTTGCATCTACCAAGGCTTACACTTCACAATATATCGCTCTGGTGATGATGGCGCTATCTCTGTCAGATGATCGTCTTTCGAAACAAGGTCGCCGGCTTGAAATCATCAATGGCCTGAAAAACATCTCGGCTCAGATTTCCAAAGTTCTTGAGCTTAACGCGTCCATTAAAGTCATGTGCGACAACACATTATCTGACCAGAAGTCTTTACTTCTCCTTGGTAGAGGTTATCAGCATGCCACTGCTCTGGAGGGTGCTCTGAAGATTAAAGAAATCTCCTACATGCACTCTGAAGGTGTTTTGGCTGGCGAACTGAAGCACGGTGTTCTGGCTCTAGTGGATGAAAACCTGCCTATTGTCGTGATGGCCACCCGCGACTCGCTTTTCCCTAAGGTCATGAGCGCTGTTCAGCAAGTGGTCGCACGTTCGGGCAACCCCATCATCATCTGCAATCCAGGCGATCAGTTTGATCCCAAATACAAGACTCTCGAGGTACCTGCCACCGTCGACTGTCTCCAGGGTCTCCTCAACGTCATTCCCCTGCAGCTGATGAGTTACTGGTTAGCGGTCCGAAAGGGCATCGACGTGGATTTCCCCCGCAATCTCGCAAAGTCCGTCACTGTTGAATAAATACTGGCCTCGCGCGCCATCCCTGCACATTTCTTTAGTAGTAGTAATATTAGGTCTCTTGTTTTTTTTGTAACGAAGCTCATGTTCCTGGTTATCTCCTCGCTCCCCAGCTGGGCGCTGCCCAGACCCGTGGCTCGCTACGCTCGATCTTGGACCGTCGTTGAAGGAGTCATGGTTCGGGCTGCGGGGTGCTACGCCTCCGGCGGCTGGGCGCTGCCCAGACCCGTAGCTCGCTTCGCTCGATCTCGGACCTTCTCCGTTCAGCGCTCCCAGCTCTCCGCGAAGCGGAGCCACGGGTCTGGGCAGCGCCCAGCCGCCGGAGGCAGACACCATCACATAAACGATGCATACATATATATATAAATACAGGGGGATAGGGGGAGGGGGCTATTGTTTGCTAAAGGCAGCCGAGTTGATTTGGAGCTTCTTGTCCTGGCCAGCACTGGCTATGCCGACGCTGGTGTGCCAGTCGACGCCGTAGACTGCCGAGGGCGACTCGCCGGACTCTCGGGTGATGACATAGACCGACTTCTGAGCACGCACGTCCCAGATTCTGGTGGTACCGTCGTGTGAGCCCGAACAGAACATGTAGTGGTTGTCCGGAGAGGGGGCGAGAGAAACAACAAAGTTAGTGTGACCGATTAGTTGTGCTTGTGTAGTGGTGGTGGTTGTTCGGGGATCAATGAGCGTGATATGACGAGCAGACGAACCGCATGCTAATAAGCCAGTATGGGGGCCTAAACTGGCTATTGACAGCACGGGAAACGAAGTGGTCTTGGTATCTACAAGCGAAGCGGTAGAGGTATCCCAGGTTCTTACAGTGTGGTCTTGTGACACCGAGTACACGACAGAATTATCAGTAGGATGATAAACTACGCCAGTAACTGGTGCAGTGTGTCCAGAAAGCGTGGATAGAGCTCCTCTGGTACGAGAAGATGATAACGAGGCGGCGGCCATACGACGACGCTTTTGAGATGCAGTGGACGACGATAACTGCTTAGCAACAGAATCTGCGGCCGGTAAATCTTTATAGTTTGATGACCATACTTTCAACGTACCATCGGCAGAAGCAGATACAATCTGTTTGGTGGCTTTATTATAGGCTAGATCATCAACAGACGACGTATGACCCTGAAGAACTGCCACAATGGATCCTTTCTTGCCCGAATCAGTCTCTTCATCCTCATATTCTTCCTTATCTTGTTCGTCAGATGCAAATTTCCATAAGCAAAGAATTCTATCGGATCCTCCAGAAACAAGTCTAGTATTATCTGTCCATTTGACGGCTTTAACTGCTGCATTATGACCAACAAGCTGATGAGTCACGGCACCAGAATGATTCCATAACCTCACAACTCCATCATATGAACCAGTAGCAATTTTCTGGACCGTCTTGCTTCTGCTAATAGACACTGCCGAAACCCAATCTTGATGAGCAAATGAAGCCAGAAATGATGGCGGTAGAATGGATCGAGCATATTCCAAGGTAATTGTAGTCTCATTACTTAGTCCATTGTTTATAAGATACGCATCTAGAGATGAACGAAGTAACTTGCCATCAATTAAGAAATCAAAAGGAATGGGACTATCTTGATCCAAGAGTTGATTCACAACCTCTGAAAGCCCATATCTCTTCAGACTCACCGGCACATAAAGAGGAGCATCGGGCACATGGAGCTCTTCATCTCTAGTTACAAGACGGATTTGAACCTGTCTAGTATTAGTATCTGACATGGTTGCAATAATTGTTAAAGAGTTTCTATATCTACTTTTTTGATTTTTAAGTGAACAAACGACCCCTTTCAATTTTTTTTATGACCGTACGGCTAAATTTTTTTTTGGAAATTTCACTTTCCTAGCCCATGATCGCCGAGGTTGGACCCTGCATTGCCAGCTAGAGTCTGGTAACTGGCATTCGTGGTTCTTGATTTAGTTTTTTAGCAAGGATATGCGGTGGAGAGATGATGTGGTAGGCTTATAGATGTAGCTATTAAATACAGAAGGTTGGCGCTTGCACAGGGCGGTTTGCAGAGCCTTTACATATAATGTTGAATATCATTCCCTGGAATTGCCTGGTGGTATTTTGCTGTCTCACATGAGTCAGTTACAATTACCAAGGATGTTTTAAATGCTATTGTCGAAAATTAAACATTCAAATTGATAGTGTTTTGTATCTTCGCGGTGGTTCAAGTTTAACCACGAAGTATGTGGCGCGTGCGGCGTTTGTGTTAACATATTAAATCAACTTCACTCTCGTCTGATACTCATGAACTATCAGTAGTTTAAATAATGTCGTCTACAGATATTCGGGATGTTCTAAATCTACCCAGCCGGCCGGTTTCTAAGCCACATATAGCTAAAAAGGCCAAAACCGAGTCGGCTATGAGGAAGTTGGGTATGTAATAAAAGGACAAGAATCAAACCAGGTCGATAACCAAGTCGATAACCAAGTCGATAACCAAGTCGATAACCAAAAAAAAGCTAACTGTTGTTTAGATGGAATGCAACGTGAATTATATAGTCTCTTGGGAGAGAATACACCGCCTATTTCTGTAACCCAGAATAAATTCAAAGATAGGCCAGCATGGAGGCAGAAAACGACCCCTTGGTGAGTGTAATTGAGTGTTTTGCTTAAACATACTGGAAAAATGCTAACAGAGGCAAACAGGGTGTGGACAGGATTCCAGAACCAAGCGAGAAAAGATGGACTGGTATTACATCACTGGGTTCGAGGCAGCTCACATCAGGAGGATGAGGAATATGCTTTTGCCAAATATAATCAAGAAATACGAGTGCCAGTGTTTGATGAAAAAGACTATCAAGAAGCGTTACCTGATAGTGATTGGAGTTATAAAGAAACCGCTTATTTATTTGATCTGTGCAGAGATTATGATTTGAGATGGGTAGTTATACAAGACAGATATGATTATAAGGAGAGTAAACAGAAGAAAGAAGAGGACGATATGGAAGTTGATGGAGACGACGGGAAACAAAGTGATAAAGAAGAAGAGGAAGATGAGGCCAAGGAGAAGCAGCAAGAAAATATGCCGATATCAAGTCGATCGATCGAGGACTTGAAAGATCAATTTTATTCCGTGTGCCGAGCGTTGTTGAAACTTCAGCAAAGTCGGTCAGGAACCCCTCTCAGTCCTGCAGAAGAAGATTTGTATAAACAAATGAAGTTTTCGAAAAACAACGAGATTCAACGTAAAACCCATTTGGAGAACTTACTGAAAAGAAGTCCGGCTGAGATAGCCGAAGAAGAGGCCTTGATCATTGAATCACGCAAGCTAGAGGCAGCAGCAGAACGAATGCTTACAGAGCGAGCCGAGCTGCTACGATTACTTGACGCTCCTCAAGCGTCAGGATCTATCGCACAACATCAATCGAGCCAGGGCCTGGCCCAATTAACAAGTACCCTGTTAACATCGGATAAGACCAGGAAGAGAAAAGATACCACATCATCTGGTCCCCCTAGCCCGAGCCATGAATCTTCAGACTTTGCATCTCCAACCGTAGGCACTAGTGATGGTAGCGGCAGTAGTGGAAGTGCCAGTGCAACAGGAGGAGGTCATCTCACCGTCACTCCTACCAAGAATGGTGGTAGTAGTAGTAGACCCAGCAAGTCATCTGCACAGGATTCGGCTTCTGCTGCTGCTAAATCGGCAAACACAACCACACAATCGAACAAGATCAAATCTGAAGCTTCTGGTTCTACTGATAAAGAACGAGACAGAAAGACAGGAGCGGCGGCAGTAGCCCAGCTCATTCAAAAGAAGCTCACTGCTAAAGAAGAGGCTGCATATGGCATCTCGTACCACGATAAACTGACGTCTGGCGTGCACTTGCGATCGACCAAGATCACCACGCTCAAGGCGTCGACGCAGGCCAAGGTGGCGGCTGTCCTCAACGAGCTGGGCCTGCCAGCGCGTCCCACCATGCCCACTGCCAAAGTCACCGCCAAATTCGAGTCGCTCCAGCAGTCCATCTCCGTGCTACTCGAGGCCAAGAAACATCACGACAAGCTCGACACCGAGGTGCGCATTCTCAAGGCCCAGCGCGACCAGGCCGCTACTGCTGCTGCTGCCACCCCCGCATCCGCAACCACTGCACAATGAGACGTCGGTCGATGCCTCCGGCGGCTGGGCTCCGCCCAGACCTGTTGCTCCGCTTCGCGGAGGGCTGGCATCACATGCTACGGCGTAGTACGGTCCTTGTCCTCCGCGAAGCGGAGCATCGGGTCTGGGCAGCGCCCAGCCGACGGGGTCCAAAAGTTGCTTCCGCATCTTGCGCCAGAGGCCCGCAATAGCAATCGTGCCATGGACATTGGCTTTAGTTCTCAACATGACGTCAACCCTTGCCCGAAGCACGTTGGAGTTTGCTGGTCCCACCGCCCCGTTTCGGAACTCTATATAAACCCATCTGGGTCCCCTCACTGCTGTTTGGGTTTTATATGTCCGATTGTCTATAGTTTATCGAATTCTACAGTCTGACAATGTCTGTTCTCACTGCTTCGTACCCATCTGTCACCCCTGCGTAAGTAGTCCCTGGGCTTGACGGCTGCCTGCCAACCTGCTTAACGGCTGCCGGCTTACCTGCTTAACGGCTGCCGGCTTACCTGCCAGCCTCCTTGGCCTGCCTGCTGCCTACCCGCCTACGGCAGACATTGGGAGAATACTAACTCTCCCAGCTCGATTGCTCTAGGCACTGCTTATAGCCATGCTACCAGCTTTATTGTAGCCCAGCCTATTTTTGGGAATGCGTTCCACAGAGCCAAGCGGTCCTCGTCGTCTGAGGAGTTTCTCAAGAGTAAGGAGGCAGCCAGTGCGCTCCAGGTGTTTGGCTCTTCATTTGCCAGCTCGGCTGTACAATCGTATGCTGTGTCAGCTTTGCTGAGACTGTCAGCTACCGTCTCATACAAGGGTGCTGCCATTCTCGGGTCGCTATTGTTCGCTGCTACCACTGGCCCAGCAGTTGTGTCTGGTCTTCTTTTGGAGAAGAAGCCTGTCGACATTATTGCTGCCCAGACCGTAGCTGCGCTTTTGGATACTGTTGGATTGGCTTTGGTTCTCACCTGGTGGGGTGATAACACCATTTTGCCCATTGACTAGTTGTATCGCATCGCAATCAAACAGCCATATAGCCATAGTAGCTACATAACTAAATATAATTGACGAGTAAGATTGTGAGTTTCAGGTTTTATAGGAGGGTATCTGAGGGTATCTGAGGATATATGAGGATATCTGAGGATATATGAGGGTATCTGAGGATATCTATGAGGATATCAATAGTAATCTGTAACAATTAATCCACAACACAGTATAATCAAGCTGACGTCGATACACAATACCTGTATTATTTATGCATTTGTGAGTTACATGTTATTAAAGTTAGGCATAAGATCATGGGCTCTGCACGGCTCTCATATGCTTATAATCTTAACAATCATTCAAGAATCAACTGATTATAAGTTAGGTCTATTGGTTTGGTGGTGTTAAAGTCTTGCAACTGTAGAACACTGTACTTACAATGACCGATACTGATAAAACAAATCAAACTATAGGCATTGGTGCCCGAACAAATCAAACTATAGGCATTGGTGCTGGAACAAATCAATCTATAGGCATTGTTGGTGCTGGTCTAGTAGGATGCCTGGCGGCTTTGGCATTTGCAAATAAAGGATTCAAAGTCCAATTATTTGAATCAAGACCCGACCCTCGAGATCCCGATCAACAGGTATTGTCTCAACTAAGATCAATCAATCTGGCAGTCTCTGCAAGAGGAATTTCAGCTCTCGAATATGTTGACAAGGACATGGCAAACCGAGTTCTTAAGGATTTGGTTCCAATGCATGGAAGAATGGTTCATGGCTTAAACCGAACCCAGGTGTGTCAGAAATACGGGTTATATGGCGAGTGTATCAATTCCATCAATCGTTCATTATTAAATCGGTCTCTCTTGGATGAATTGGATAGATTGGATAACGTACAAGTGTCATTTAACAAGAAACTCGTCAAACTTGATGGATTGAACAAGAATGATTCAACTGTGTCGGGCCATTTTTTTGCTTCCACCAATTCTGAATCGTCAACTGTTGATAATGTAAACGTGTGGATAGGTGCAGATGGTTCCTATTCTCAGGTTCGTTCTCAGGTTCAAAGAGCTCTGCAAATGAACTTTTCTCAAGAATATATTGACCATTTTTACCTTGAGCTACGTATTCCTGCCAAGACCAGCTCGGGTGCTGCTGAACAACAGGATCTTGAATCTACATACTTTGATTCTACATGTCCTGACCCTGTAGATCCTGCTAGTCAAACTACATTTTCTCTTAATCCGAATCATCTTCATATCTGGCCTCGCCATGAGTATATGCTTATCGCCCTTGCAAACTCGGATGGTTCTTTCACTTGTACACTTTTCGCGCCAAAAGCACTCTTTGATAACGAGTTGGCCTTGACATCCGATGACCGCCAAGTAGTGTCGTTCTTTAAAGAAAATTTCCCAGATGCTTTGGAACTCATGGGTGAAAGTCTTCTTCTTGAATCATTCCACAATAATCCTCGTGGCTCTCTTGTATGTGTTAGATGTTCACCTTATAACGTTAAAGGCAAAGCTATCATCATTGGTGACGCAGCCCATTCTATGGTACCGTTCTATGGCCAAGGAATGAATTGTGGCTTTGAAGATGTGCGAACTCTCATGGTCATTCTTGAAAAGCATCAATTCGACTTTGCTGCTGCCTTTGATGACTATACTCAAAGTCGTCGTAAAGACCTGGCAGCAATTGTCGACTTGTCGATGCGCAACTATCAGGAAATGCGTCATGACGTTACCAGTACCGCTTATCTCATTAGAAAGTCGCTAGATGGTTTTCTATCCCGGGTCCTAGGCGATTTGTGGCTGCCTCTATACACAATGGTTTCATTCCGGGCAGATATACCTTATTCGCGTGCCATTGAAGCCCGTCGATGGCAGAACGATGTTTTAACCTGGGTTCTTCGCGCCTCCATTGGTACTTCGGTCGTTACCGGTGCTCTCATGTATCACGGTCGTCTCATCAACACTGTCTCACGCATTTTTCGTAACATGTGCTCTTAATTGGTCTCGTATCTTGACCGACATTCTGTAAATATGATTCTTTATTTCTTTTAATTAAATAAACAAATGTTTCTTCTTCTTCTTCTTCAGACGGTCCTTCACTGCTCTGGAAATTCCGCCGCACATATCCGAACGCGTTCTTTGCTGCACTTCACCACTTTACCACTTCATCTCTCCAGTTCACCAGCTCTCCTCTCCAGCTCTCCTCTACAGCTCTCCACTACAGCTCTCTGGTACTACCCTGCGAATACAACCATCTTATCCTCCATCTACAGTTACAGACAGATCGCCGAGGCACAAATCAATTGAACAATATTATCCAAAAGTGGTCATAGATCCATTAGTTGACCAGTTTATAGTCAAATAATCATGAACTCCCAATCGGTTCTTCCAGCAGGCGCCAAATGTCTAGCATTTCATGGACCGCTCCTCTATGAAGCCAAGATCCTGAAAGCTTATGATCCTGCCATGAGACAGGCAATGTCCAAGGCCCCGTCGAGCGAAGGAGGAGAGAAAAAAGCAGATATTTCTGATTTACCGTTGGAATTCAAAGATCAGATCGCTTATTTTGTTCACTATAAAGGCTGGAAGTCAACGTGGGATGAATGGATTGCTGCCGACCGAGTTTTACAATGGAACGAGGAGAACCTGCGTACACAGAAAGAACTAAAACAAGCCGCCTTGGCAGCTGTCAATCAGAATAAATCAAAGAAATCCGCTTCATCAACCAACAACGCGGCCAATTCTTCAAATGGATCCGGCACAACTGACATTCCCAATAAGCGAAAAGATGGATCCAGAGATGATTTATCATTTTCTCGTACCCATCACAAACGATCTCGTGGTTCGGGTCAAGAAGACCTTGAAAAAGAAGAAGACTTTATTAAAAGATTAGAAATCAATATCATCGTCCCAGATTCACTAAAATCTCTATTAGTAGATGACTGGGAATTTATTACAAAAGAACATCAGCTATTAAGCCTGCCCCAGAAGCCAAATGTCGTGGATATTCTTAAGCTATACCGAGAATCTAAATCAAAACTTCAGGCTAATAGTGCTGAAGCAGAACTGTTAGATGAGGTTATCTCAGGCCTGAAACTTTATTTTGATAGATCACTAGGTAATATGTTGCTCTATAGGTTTGAAAGACAGCAATACCTAGAAATTAAAAAGGCTCATCCAGATAAAGAAATGAGTGAGATTTATGGAGCACAGCATTTACTGAGGCTATTTGTCTCGTTACCAGGGTTAATTGCTCTCACTAATATGGACCCACAGGGAGTGTCTGTACTAAAGGACCATTTGGAAGACTGCCTTCAATTTCTCGCCAAACATCGCGAAGAACTATTTTCTAAAGATTATGAAAATACTTCTCAGAGGTATGAATCGTTTGCTAAAGGAGTTTAGTTTGATGACATATAGGACAACTATATAATAATTAATTTTCATTTACATGACAAAAGGGCATTACGGACTTTAATGGTATTGGTTCGTTTATATGGTATTGCGGTTGGGCCCGGATCATTAGTTTTTCATCGTGTCGGTGTCCCGTATGAATTGGAATTATCAGTCTCACTTTGATCACTGCCATGATCACTACTAGAATCTGAACTGTCACTATATCCCCCGTCATAACTATTCCTTCCACTGTTTTCCCTAACATGCAGTCCAAAAAAGCCGTCACTATCAATGGACAGTATTCCATTGTTTGAACGGGAGTTGCCAAACGATGCCAGGGAAAGAAATTGTTTAGTGTCCGAGAATATTGTCGTAGATGACAAGGTACCTTCTTTACTTTTATCAATAAAATATCCTAGAGAAAATGATTCATCATATCTTGACAGTCTTTGACGATATAACTTCCAAGGTTTCGTTGGTACCCATTTGGCATCTCTTGCTAAAGTTGTTGTTGTATTTTTCTGCTGTGTTTGCTGCTGCTGCTGCTCATGGCACTCATTAATATCCCACATTCTGACAGTATTATCATTTGACGCCGACCATAGTTGGCTGGGATCAGTTTTTGACCAATGAATAGAATTAATCATATCGGAATGGCCATGGAATGTGAGCATCGGTGAGTTAGCTCGTACATCCCACACTTTCAGAACATTACGATCATGAACAGCCGCGACTAGATTAGCATCTACAGGTGACCATTTAACTTGTGTCACCTTTGTATCATTATCATTTGGAGGCGATAGACCAGCGGATCCCTTTGCACGAATGTCTCGAATGGAAATTCCTTTTGAACCACCCAGAGAGACAACACCATCGTGTAATTGTGAAATGTCAAAGCAACATACTCCCTTACTCCGCTTCTTCATTACTGGTTGATCACTGCGACTAGGATCCCATAAAAACAGATGCTCACTATACAACGAAACAAGTGATGTTGGAACTGCACAGGACCAAGTGCTTGATGTCAATCCTAACTGACTTATCCTTGTACTGATGGCTGCATCAACATGTCGATTATGATTGAACCTCTTCATGATCTCCGCAGGGTCGTTACTTCTATAAGGATCAGGTAACAAGATCATATGAACCATCCCAGTATTATGACCGGTAAAGATAATATTGCCCTGCGAGCCCAGCGGGTCTCTAGGTGATGCCCAAGCCAAAGAATGGATTTCCCCTAGTGTTATTGTTTGGTGATGTGTTAAAATAGACTTGGAAGCATCCGCTTCATTTCTATCTAGCTCATAAATAAATAAATTAGCTTCCTTGGAGCCACTTGCTATGGCCACCAAAGGGTCTGTTTCATGAGTAGCAATTGCTGATAGATATTGGCGTTTATCGGGTATTTTCCAATAGTGTGATGATACAGATACTTCTGGAGCAGAAAATGCGGGTACAAATGAATCATTGAGGTCAACGGTTTCCTCGTACTTGAGCTTAGGTGGCAGGGTTAGCCCATCTTGAAACCTAAAATCGTTCTGATAATCATAGAACCCCGCATCGCCATTACTCTCGTCCAAAATCTTTATTGGTCCCTCCATCTTTTAGAATAAAGGTTGAAAGAGACCAAATAACAGGAAAATTGTAAAACAATATCGTGTGCTGACAATTTTGAGACAGCACGCTGTTATATAAGAAATTCCTGAGAGAACTATGAAGGTGCGACAGAAATAATAATAATAATGTGCTCTGTGGACAACGGAGGAGTATTTTACTTTGTGCCTTCAAATAGGGAATATTTTATGAACACAGAGCTTATTTTCTGAAAGAGGAGACGAACAATTCTATTATATATCAGTTAACTTTGCCAAGAGGCAGGGTCGATGCGAGCACAGTTTAATTAAGTTTGGCTTAGTTAAGGCTGCATCTGAGCGCTCGCTAAAATCAACGATCAGTTAACCAGCCATCTCCTTGCCGTCGAGTACCATCTAGCGTCGATTCTAATTCAACATATACAGATACAGAAACAGTTCATATCCCTTTTCTTTAGCGCGAGATTGTTAACGGAAGAAAAACATCCAGCCTTCATGTTTATCACACGATCTGCGGCACCCAGCCACCTGCAGCATATGCAGTCAAAAAAACAGATAGTGCATATGTATATGCATGTGCATATGCACTATCAGATCTCTCTATGCAAGTGTCAGGGTCCATAAGATACATCTGCCACGATAGTTGGTACGATAGTTGGTCAAAGAGCAATTACGCAGCGTCTAATGTAAGAGGATCTGGCACAAATTTCTAGAGCAGAATTAAAGCGGTTAAGCGGAGTCATCGGAATCTAGCGTGCCGTCCATGCATTTGAATATGTGACGAGAAGAAATAATGAGGTGGAGAGCGAATAGCAACCGATCAGGGTATAATCGTCAAATGACTGGTGTTCATTAAGAATGATATAGACAAGCTAGGAGTTGGGCTCAATGGAGGAAAGCGATGAAAAATAGTCTGGTGACAGAAAGGTGGTCTCAGAGAAGAGAGAAATAATAAAGTTTAATCCTAAGTGGTGAGCACGTATGCTGAGTCCAAGCGGAGTTATTTGTCAAAGAGAGTTTTATGGGCTCAATTTAAGCTCGTAAAGCTCGCTGCAGGGTGTGATGCCAATGATGGGGTCACTAAAGAAAGAAGACCCTGGTCACAACTACCCTAGCAAGCGTATTTTGTACTATCCTAAACTAATCGATCGTGCGTATACGATTTCAACCTGCCTGAGCTTTTGAGTGCCGTGCGGTCGCCAAACTGCTATAATTGCTGAAATATTATTCGGGTATATTATTTTGTAATTCTTGCCTAAACTGAAAAGTCTGTGCTTATAAAGTTTTGTATTGCAGCTGCAAACAAGGCTAGTTCAATTATTATTGTACATCTTCAGTGCAAACTAATGACAATGCCTATAACATTCAACATGTCTTGTGTCTCTCCACATTTCGCTAAGACATGCAGAGACGTATTGGTACAGACAGGGTGCTCTGCACCCGGCCCTCGACCGCCTCTCGAGATGAATTGAATACTACCAGAGTGCTGGAGATACTGTTTGCGAAGGTGAGTCATAGCGTCGTCGTTTGCTCCGGCCGCCAAAGAGTCCTCCAACGTCTGTGATATCACCCATACGCGCAGATTCCCTTTTGAGACGGCGAATATTTCGTTCTCGTTCAATCTCACGCCGCTCGATCTCTTCTTGTGATAAGGTTTCAACAGTGGGAGCCCATTCTTCACCAAGAAGTTCCTGGTCAACCCGCCAACCAGCTTCCGCTCCGAATGCCGCAAGATTCTCCACCTCTTGTGGAAGATGGCCATCAACAGCCTCTTTCTTCATTCGGATAAGAACGTCATGAAGTGAATGTGCAATTGCTGGGTAGAACTCTCCGGAAATCCCTAGGTCTTTAACGACGGTTTGAGCAAACTGTTCCGGGGTCAATTGACAGCCTAGATCCCACTCGAACTGATCTTCATATAGCTGTTTATCTAGGTTCACAGACAGATGAATAATCACGTGGACCCCACAATCTGGCGGTAACTGGATGTTGGCTACAGAACTGTATTCGGCCAGCTGTGATTTGATTGATGTGGCTATGCTGTTTGTATATCCCACTGGTAGCTCAAGATCATTACAGGTTATGATGGCAAATGATTCCGGCGTTAGAACTTGTTCATTCAAATTCCACATTAAAAAGTCTGTGATTCTGTAGTTATCAAATTCAAGACTTAGTTTGATTGGTACAAGGATTTCTTCTCGTTCGGCTATATCTACTAGCTGTTGCTCGGTATAAAGAGGATGGCGAGTTCGAATCGCAGGACGCTTTACTTCAATCTTTCTCGCCTCTGTTGGCTCCTGCGATACGTTCTGATATCCGGGTGCGGGCGTTCCACCATAACCAGTACTTGCTCCTCCGCCAAAAGTTGGATCATCGTCATCGTCATCGTAATCTTCTTCTACCTCTGCATAATTGATAGCGTTCGCAGCAGCTGCTCGTTTCGTCGCTCGCACTATTGGCTGTGTTGAAATAAATAATGACGTCTGCTCTAATCGTAGACGAGACGAAAATCCCGTCTGAACAGCTTGAGGAAGTTTGGCTATCGACATTTTGTCACTGGCTATAGAGATGATGAACGAGAGCTATGAATTCGCGTTTCGAAATATCTGGAGGTCGGTCAAAAGTATTGCGGCGTGTGCGGCGTCTATACTCTGGAGACTATATAGGTTAATTGGCAATCAAATTGTACTGAGAATAACTGGGTTACGATAGATGACAGTAGGTATAATAAAGCTACGAGAAGATGAAAGTTCGTGGTGTAGGTAATCAATACAGAATAAATAGAATAGACAGTGAACTGGCTCGAAGCTAGTCAATCTGAAATTAGCCGTGCTGTCGCGATCGCGACCCTTTCACGTCACTCCAGGATCAGGTATTGAACCATTAGAAATTGATCAATTGATCTTTATCCGTACCATGAGGTCGGAAAAGACTCAAGACACTACTAAAGATTCCATTTCTATAAAGTCGCCAGCATTTAAAAAATTATGTCAGCTATACCACTCTGTTACCGGTCTTGACAGGTTTCTGGCCAGGATCCTAGATCAGAACGCCCTTCAGAGAGTATACGAACCATTGGCCAATGAAGAGGAAAACGAGAAATATCAACGATTTCTAAAACAGATCATTGTTGCAACGGATGCTTCAAATGGCCAACCTTTCAATCTTGAGTCAGATGAAGCTCAAGAACTCCGGAAATCTCGTCTTTCCCGTAAAGCCCTGGTTGATCGAGCAGTTCAATCAGTCTTTGAAAAAAGTAAAAAACTCTATAAAGTAAATCTTGCTCATGACCCTAATGCTTCCCTAGAAAAGTTTTTGAATCTATTATGTCTCGGGAAATATCAGGAAGAGAAGAGTAACGGAAGAAACAACAGGTCATATTTGAATCCATGTCTGGCAATATTTAGCTCATATGAGTGGGTCTTACTGCAATCAAGGCTTGATGTTGCATTAGTATTCTATCTTTTAACTGAATGTTCTTTATTCCTTTACATAAAGGAGAGCCAGTCATGTCTCCAGCTCACTGGGATGAGTTGTCTCGACAAGGTTTCCCGGAAGAGGAATAGAGAGGTCAGTGTGGATGAGAACGACTCAGAAACGCGTCCAACAAAAAAAATGAGGGCCAGTACTAGTCTATCAGATAGTGTAGCAGGTGATAAATTACCATCAAAGATGGCACGTAATAGCACTATTAGACTGAAGCCCTCGGCCATAGCAAATGCCTCTAAGATCAAAATTTCAAAAGACAAGTGTCTCTTTGGAAGGCCTAGAGTTACAAAATCAAATAGCGTACTTTTTGGACTTAAAAACTCACTATGTCTGAATGCATCAAGTTTCAAGTCAGCGAATAGCTTTGACTCCCAAGATACAGAGCCCTCTTTTCATATTCGGTACATTCTTCTCAGAATATTCCCCTTGCAATTCAAGTCATTGAAGTTCACAAGTCGGTTATACAATGCTGACGATGCAGCAGTTTCAATAAATCATCATGATGATACCAAAACGGACACTTGGAAGCAGAATATAAGGAAGCAGATTGACGCAGAAAAGTTTGACAGTACAAGGCTAGTGAATAATAACCGGCGACCTACAACTCGGTCGATTTCAGATATTCTTAAAAGCGTAGTTTTTAACAACAGGAGAGCTCCTTATTCAGCATTCATGGACCAATCCTGTAATGTCAATCATTTGAAAACGGATGACCGTTTAGACTGGGAGAAGTTGAAGTCTCATGAACACTTTTCTCCTTTTCATAATGTCGTTAAATTTGTCAGGCTTGTTGTCAAATATCTGTTCCCTTTCGAAACTTTCGGTTCAGAATACAATTGGAGACTTCTACATAAAAAGGTGGAGCAATATATCAAACTAAGAAAATTAGAGGCAGTATCATTATACTTCATCTTTGAGGGGTTCCGTATTGGTGAAATACCTTGGCTAGCACCTGCTATTACCACTCCCAAGATGTGTTTACCTGACTTTAACAAGCGCAAAGAGCTGTTTCTCGAATTTCTACTGTGGTTTTTTGATTCTTTTTTACCAATACTAATTAAAAGTAACTTTTATGTCTCCGAGGTAAGCAATAGTACATCCATCCGTTACTACCGACATGATATCTGGAAATCTGTTTATGAGGTGTCAATGGAAAAATACAAGGCAAAACTTGTTCCTGTTATGGATGCTCATTCTCATCTTCATGAGTTTTTAGGTCCTTCGGGTGTTCGATTAGTTCCCAAATCGTCTGGTGACTATCGTCATATCACGACTTTGGGTCGTGCGCCAAATTTTGACTCACAGAGTTCTATAAGTATAACTGCAGCAAGTAAGCAGAGCGTCAATGACCGCATCAAGCCTCTCAAAAAGGTGCTAGATGCCTCCAAAAGAGTCCATCACGAACCTGGCAAAGGTCGTATATTGAGTTCAAGCGATTTATTCGCTAAACTGTCGTCATTCCGGAAACAATTCAAAGATCCAAAGCAGAAATTCTATTTCGTTAAAGCTGATATCTCAAAATGCTTTGATACTATCCCAGTTGATGAAGCCTATCGGATTGCTGAGAGTGTTATAAAAGGTGAAACTTTTTGGCTTCAAAGATTTCAGTTGTATGACTGTAGGTTAGAAAAGCTCGAGTACAATAAAGAGGTAGCAAGAGATCTAGGGAGTTTCTTGACATTTGATGCAGCTATTTCTGAGGTATATGGAAGAAAGAAGAGTGCCATTTTAGTAGACAAAGCTTATGGATTCGGTGTTAAGAAAAAGTCTGCCGTTAAACTTTTGCAGCAACTTCTGTACAATTCTCTTGTTGAAATTGACAATAAAACATATCACTCTTCCCAAGGGATTCCTCAGGGGTCATCCGTTTCTTCCATGTTGTGTGATATGGTGTACGATACGTTGGAGAAGAAATATCTTGCTTTCGATGGGAACAAGAGTGTTCTATTTAGATATGTTGATGACTTCCTCTTTATTTCTTGTGATCAAAAAAAGGCCGAGAACTTTCTCAGCCGGATGACTCAAGGGTTCCCCGAATTTGGTGCTAGTATTCAGCCTGCTAAGACATTTACCAACTTTGAATCTGCTTCTCTATCGACCAGAGTATTGCAATCCAGCGGCTTTCAATTCCTTGGACGAACCATTCATTGCCAGACACTTCGTCCAATGTACATTGATAGAGGCTCTATCAGTGAGATTGTCAGCAGGCCGCTTCATAGTGACAGAAATGAAATTGATAGAATGTATAGAAAGATTCTACGTGCTGTCAATCACAAAATGCCCCTAAATGTGATCAATGAGCTTTGTCGATGTAAACCAGCAACCCTGGTAAAATATTTTGCTAATATCTGTGCTAATATTGCCCTTCGAATCAAAGCGTTTGACCGTATATGTCTTCAGCGCTTATCTTCGAATAGGAGTAGCAAGATACTTGGACAATGGTTGCTAGAGCTTACAAGAGTTATCCTACAAAAGTTTAGACAAAGTGATATTTGTAAGCAGAACAGGATCTCCTGCGTAGATGTTATGAACGCTTGTCTTCATGGGTTCCGAGTAGCTTTAGGAAAGAAAGGGTGTTATCGAGAGGTATTTAAAGAGCTTGATGAACAGCTTAGAATATGAAGAGATAGCATACCCAGAACATATTATTTATTCTATTTATTAAATAAAACGCCGAGATCATAGTTTATTGATTTGATCATTCAAGGGGAGTTCTCCGGATTCGGCAGCTTCTGCGGTGGATGCAACTTCTTCAGAGCCCAAATGCGTTTCTGCAGTTTCTTCCTTTGATTCCTCGCTCTCCTTCTCCTGACCTTCTGAAGAAGAGCTGCCATCGGCCGTGGTCTGCACTTCCACCGTGGCATCATCAGTTGGTTGCTCAGGTAACTTCTCGAGTACGATTTCAGTATCCGGCTTAGTTACTTCCGGGATGGTTTCCGTGTTATCATCTTCAGGAAGTGGCTCTCGTCCTGTTTTCTCACGCTGTCTTTCTTGTTTACGGCGTTCACGTTCTTGTTCACGCAAAAGCCTCGCTTCAGCATCATTCTTACGTTGCTCTTCCAATACTCGCTGCTCGCGTAACTTTAGTCGCCGCTCTGTTTCCTCTACGCCTCCGCTTTTCTTTAGCCTACTTTCGCCAACAAAATCTTCGAGCTCCTCCTCAAACTCGCCAGACTTGTTTCTCAACTCCAACTCCCTCCTGCGCATCTTTTCAGCTCTCTCTATTGCTTCTACGCGCTTTTCATGGTTGGGCTGTAGTGCTGATACTTCGGACAATACTGCATCCTTCACATGAACTATGCCGTCAGCAGGAGCAGGCAATATGTTGGGTTGAGTTGGTCTCCTAGCACTAGCGGATTTCGACTGCTCCTGTGAGCACATTTCCACTAATTTGAATGTTTCTTCGGCTTTACTAAGGTCATCTCGTAGATCTGCCACCAGTTCTTCTTGAAGTTTGAAGAATTGTTGTTCTTCGCATACGGTATCTAACTCTCGTTCCCAGATCTTCTTCCAGCTGGGGCGCTCATTTGTGATGTAGTCAGTCATTTTCTTGAGGTCTTCCTTAGCATCTGCTAGCTCTTTAGCAACTGTCTCAAGCTGACGAGAGGTGTGACGCACACCTCTTTGAGCAACATCCTTACGTAAAGCCTCAATCACATCCTGCAAGTCATCCACATTCGTAAGAAGGCTATCAGACTCAGCAGAGAGCTTTTTATGGCATTGTTCCATAAATACGCGACTTGATGCAGTGTTCTGAACAAGCGACGTAGTGTTTTGTAAATCTCTGGCCTTGGAAAGTATAGTGGAGACCTCGTCTTTGAGTCCAGACAAGGAACTGGAAGCTACTTGTCGAACAACCGCCACATCTTTTCTAATGGCTTCTATCTGTTTCTGGCTGACTTTAGATGATGGACGGGTCGACGATGGAGTCTGTGTTCGAGACTGGTCTTCAGCTTCACTGGAGCTCGGCGACAAAGCGCTGGCATCTTTGATCTTATTTATGGCCGCAGTGTTCTCGTCAATTTTGGAATATAAATCACCTACTGTCTGAGCCAATTTTTGAAAGCTTTCGCTGAAGTACATTTTTAGCTCTTTGGTCTCTTCAATATTTAAAGATATCAGAACGCTTCCTTTTCGCACTTCATCAAGAGAAGACTCATCTAATTCATATCGAATACCCGAGCTTGGGTCTTGAATATAAATATCGGGAAACACTTCCGAACCTGGCGAATAAGCAAATTTCTCAATAAACTTTAACCGTAGTGAGGCAATTGTAATCTCAGACTGGTCCAAGGTTGTTTTCTTTACCTGGTGGCCAATTTCAAGAAACACTGGGACTGCACCTGGCTCAGCCCCATTCTCAGCTCCATTCTCTTTACCATCCGATATAATTCCTGGGCTAGATAATGGGATAGATGGAGATGGGGTAGGTGACGAGGCAGAAGATACATTGGAAGAAGCTGACGGTAAAGCTATCTTTTCTCCAAGCTGTGGAGAATTACTGTTTGGTAAAACATGTTTTTGTTCCTGATTGTCGACTATACTCATTGATAGTGTATAATCAGCCCTTGCGCTTGAATGTGATGCAGTAGTAGGAAGCAGTGAAGTACGTTTGGGTTCAGAATTTGGTAAAGGAGGAATGTCAGGAATCGCATCCCTAGCAGATTGAGGACTATTTGTGAGTTTTGCAAATTGGTATGCAGAAAAACGTCTCGAAGCTCGCCTTTCAAGAGCTTCACTTCTTTGAAGGGTAGCTAATGGATTATCTTTTCGTGGAGAAGTCGATGCCGTGCTAGAGCCTGACGCGGTGCCCGCCCGGTGATATTCTGATCGAGTGGAATTTGCAGCTGGAACAGAGATGTTTGAGAGAAGAGATCTAGAACTATTATTCTTCTTCATATGACCGGGATCAGCCAATCCCGACGAGGTAGCAGGGACAGGTGGTGGTGGTCTGCCATGAAATCCAGGTACTCCTGATCCCAGAGAGCTACCACTGGCGGATCTCGGAACATTTCCCCCAGTTCCTCCCACGCTGTTATGCCTAGGAGGAAGCATAGATGCACCGATGGGTGAAGTTGGGCCTGATAGTGATTCTGATCTTGTAGGGTATTTCATTGGCGGTGGCATTTGCATTCTTGGAGATGGTGATATTTGCTGTTGCTGTTGCTGTTGCTGTTGCTGCTGCTGATGTCGTCCATGACTAGGAGGTTGTGGGTGGTGGCCGGGAGGAGGCGGATAATAAGAAGGTAGAGGCATGGAAGGAGCCGAGCCGATTCCTGACGACGAAGAGGTTGGGTAAGACGCCTGAGAAGCTCGAATCAACCCTTGCTTCTGCTTCAATTGTTTTAACAAAACAACAATAATCTCTCTTATCGAAGGAAGATACCGATCTAGAACCGCTTGCGAAGGTTCATCTGATAACGCTCTTTCTAATACTACTCGTAGAAGTTGAGGAACATCTCCTAAATCAGCGACTTCGATCCCAGCATTTATAAACGCCTTACAGGCAATATTGAACTCATTACCAAGACGCACATATATATCCGAAATATCTTGTTCAGTAGCTGCTCGTCGTGCCCATTGATTAAGAGCCTCTAAAAGCTGTTTGGTTGCAAGTAATAGTCGGGTCACGGTTGATTCTATTGTACTCATCTAAAGATGATCAAGTTAGTTTCCATATCTAACAAAAACTTTTTAGTAATTGTTTACTTACTGTAGATGTCACACCTCTCACAGCATGGGCTTGTTGACCAGATCCATGGCCTCCTGTTGATCCTGAATATGCTTGTCCAGGCCCTGCAGATCCAGCTGGCTGGCCACGTCCCCCTTGACTTGGATTATTATTACCTTTCCATTGGTGACTGTTTATCTCTCCATGTGAGGGGGTTCTTGACATTGTGCCCGTGTAATGGCTGAAACTTGAGTGTTTCTTCTACTAGATTTTTGAGTGTCCCTAACTAATAACACATCGAAAAACAAGCGTCACGTGATCCAGAGCTTATTTATGGGGCTTATGCGTAGGCCTTATCCGCCTGATATCGAGTCAGAGTGTAAAAGTGTTTGATGTTATTTAGCTAATCGTTTAGCTGGTCTTCCCTTTATCGCCTGAACCTTAAAAAAGAATCTCAATATTGGTTCCCATGAGATCGGTTTGTAACAAATGGGAATGAATGGGCAAGTAGGGTAAATGTTCATGTTTATGAAGCTACCCCCTGAGTTCCTGGCCAAGTAGATAATCAACAGTGAAGTTCCTAGTGTCGGTTGAGTAGTAAGAAGTTTACGATTTACTGGTTGGAACAGAAATCCAATGATGCGTGATTATAGGATGGCTAAATAATATACATATTTCTGTGCTGTAGACCCTGCATTGGACCTGCGTAGGACCTACGTTGGCTACAATTATCATGAACTTGAACGTAGGATATTTAATACAACTGATTATCGCTTGTGAATGGATATACGAGCATGAGGGAATACGAACGATACGATACGAGGCTAGCAATATGCCTTGTGTGACTCGGTTGTCTTTTCTAAGTCGGTTTAGTTGGCTCATCGGATCTTCATCGGAGCATGCTATAATAAAGTCATACCAGAAAAAAGTGGTCTATAATCACTAATCATCACGTATATTGTTTCACAATGGCCCCGGAGTTTTTTAGTTTCCCCCGGAATCCCCGTGCTATCATCTAGGCAATTCACGAAAATCCCCATCTTCTGCATAAATGACGTGATAAGACCGCCATCAAAGCTACACAATCTTTAGCCTATCCACTTTTTCTTCAATTACATCCTGTCAAAGCAACAAGTATATATATATATATATATATATATGTAATGGTGAAAACCACTGTAAAAATATAAGCTGATAAATTATAATGTCCAAACGAACTGAAGCGTTAGACGAGGTGGTTGAGGGCGAATTGACCCCTCCACCAGAGCGAGGTCAGAGAAAAGTCATCATCAACGCTTTTGTGATGAACACTCCAACCCATCACAATTTTGGTCAATGGAGAAATCCTGCTGATAAAGCACCCACAACTGAAGCGGACTGGAATACTATTGAATATTGGGTCAACCTGGCCAAGATCTGTGAGCGGGGCAAGTTCCACGCACTGTTCATTGCTGATACTCTTGGTGCCTATGATGTATATGAAGGACCGGATAATTACAAACCGGCCGTTCGTAGTGGCGCTCAATTTCCTGTCAATGATCCGTTACTTCTTGTTCCAGCTCTAGCTTATGCTACAGAAAGTATTGGATTTGGTGTGACTGCTTCCACCACTTATGATCATCCATACGAGTTAGCTAGGCGGTTTTCAACTGTCGACCACCTTGCCAAAGGACGAGTTGGTTGGAATATCGTTACTTCGTATTTAGAAAGTGCAGCTAAAAACCATGGTTTGAATACCCAAGTCGAACATGATGAGAGGTACCGGATTGCTGAGGAATATCTCGAAGTAGTTTATAAACTATGGGAAGGGTCCTGGCATGATAAGGCAGTAATCAAGGATGTGGAAAACAATGTTTACGCGGATCCTGATAAAGTAAGGGCAATTGAACACAAGGGAAAGTATTTCACTGTACCAGGACCTCATATTACTGCCCCTTCTAAACAGCGAACTCCGTTTCTGTTTCAGGCTGGATTGTCTGTAGCAGGAAAAAACTTTGGTGCTAAACATGCTGAAGGTGTTTTTGTGATTGCTGATACGCCTAAACAGGTCAGAAAGTCTGTAGATGACCTAAGGAAGAAAGCTAAAGCGTTTGGAAGAGACCCTTATTCAATCAAGACTATTCTTGGTCTGACTGTCATTACTGCTGCGTCGGATGAGGAAGCGCACGCAAAGGCAGATGATTTCTGGAAGTACGTTGACAAAGAAGCCATTTTGATGTTTTTCAGTGGAGCTAGTGGATTCGACTTGGGTCCTTATGCTGATGACTTGGACTTGAGAAAAGCTGAAAACCCAGGACTAGCAAAGTATATTAATACTCGAGCTACTGCCTTGGGTGAGGAAGACGAGAAATGGACGAAATGGAAACTCGCAGAGTCTTATGGCCTAGGAAATGGATCTCCTTTAATCGTTGGAGGACCTAAAACTGTCGCTGATGAGTTACTAAAGTGGGTTGACGAAGGTGATGTAGATGGATTCAACCTGAAAAATCTTCTATTACCAGGATCATACGAAGATTTCATCGAGTACGTTATTCCCGAGCTCCAGAAACGAGGCAGATTCTGGACAGACTACGATGTTCCCAAAGGAAGTATTCGAGAAAACATCTATAATACTCCAGGAAATAGTAAGCTCAGACCAGACCATCCTGCTTATCAGAAGTATAACTGGACCACCGGTACTGCTTTTCAGAATGGACACCAAACAGACACAAACCCACCACTAAAGAACGGCAAAACGGCTGTCCAACCCATTGACTCCTCGATCCAGAAGCGTAAATATGAAGATGTAGAAGAATAGCTAATATCATCTCTCACAACTGACTTCCCGCATTACACGACACATGAGGAGAGGGAACGCCTCCGGCGGCTGGGCGCTGCCCAGACCCGTGGCTCCACTTCGTGGAGGGCTGTGAACTGGGACTGGGTGAGTAGTTAGTAGATTGATGAAGCTCCATTCCGCTAACAGAGCTTATATCCCGTACAAGGGGGAGTACTTGATGCCGTTTATTGGAGTGTGCACAGAGCTTACTCAATCCAAACAACAATCAATACCTGTGTGCAAGGTACAGGAACATCTTAACAGTACCGCCACTGTCAGTGAAGACTCATTATTTGTATGGGCAAAGTGCAATTGTAGCTTGTAGAGGCACTATTAGGCCTTAAAGAACTCCGTGGCCTCCGCTAAATGTTCTAACCGGGATGACTGTCCCATACGTAAGACATCATTTCCTGGGATGTCCTTTGTATCTATTTGGCACCATTGTATATTTATATTATTTGCTTTGGACTGTTTCCTTACTGAGATCATGGAATGTAACTGTTGTTTACCCGGCTTAGATTCATTAACAGCTTCACCAGTTCAAGCCTGTATCTGAATATTTGGATAACCCAATGTTCATACTCAATAGCCAAACACGATTCAATCAATCGACATGTCTTCATTATCAACAACTCCTTCGTTACTCGAGCAGGCTGATTTGAATTCGATCTCTAAACCATTCAAAAACAGTGTCTGGAAGCAGACCAACAAACGATACAAGAACTTGAAGGCTCTATTAACAGATGAGCAGCGCAGGTTGGCCAGTTTACCTCCAACCGACGACAAAGCTACTTATTTCAGCATAGAGGCCCCGCCTTCATTGAAACCTCACAAACATTGGTGCGATATTACTGGATTGCCTGGCAGATATAAATCTCCCAGACATGGTTTACGGTACTATAATGTTGAAATATTTAAAGCCATCAATGAAATGGCGCCTGGAGCTGACCAGCAGTATTTGAGTTTGAGAAATGCCAATGTGATTTTAAGGTAAAAAAAGGGCGCCCCGTTATACGATATTGTACATGATAGAGACCCTTGGCCAAAGCGTCTTCAATGGCTTTCTATCTATGTGTATGTAGATTCTGACTGATGAATTATTTATTTATTAAATTAAACTAATTGCTTAAAAGGTTACTTATAGCTGTGGTTCTATATTCATGAAAAGTTTCAGGAAGTTCCTCATGAAGCTCGTACCTATAACCTGACACCACGATCACTTGGCGTATATAACCCGTATATTTTGATCTATGGTTTAGTGTTTACCATCGCGCTCCATCAGAATCCATTCCAAGTTCAGGATTTTCATTTTCATGGAAGCTGAGATTCTGTCGCAATATCTGCTTTCGCAGACGTCAATTCGCGACTACCTGAGTTTTGATGACTTTGCTGCCTTATTTCCGGGCAATGCGCGAACTGGGCGCGGGGACGACTCGGGAACGCTGCGCTTGATCTATCGTACTCTGGTTACTCAAGATGACGTGCGTCAATCTACTCTGTCGTCTAATTTATCCCAGTTCATAGAGTACGAGCTTGGAAACGCAGTTGACGAACTATCATCTGGTGGACATTCCGAGGAGGAAGACAATCTGGAGGACCCCACTGCTGCCAGTGAAGTGAACCTATCGCACCTGACTGAGTTGGCTGCATCTGTGTCGAACGTGATCGAAGACCGGCTCACAAAGGATGTGAATGATGATTCGGAGCGGATGTTAGCGCGTCTGCAACAAATAGTCGATGCTCTTAAAGAGTCTAATAAAGCAGTGGGCTCACAGGCATCACAAGACAAGGCTCTGGTTAGAAATTCCGTCGACGGTCTAATAGATCTGGAACAAAAGATAACTCAACTGCAGTCCGAGACGTAGGCCATATACTACGACACTGCTGAGCCCAAGGCCAGCGAATCGAGCGACCGCTACGTGTTTTCATGGTAGGCAAACTATAATCAAGTCTAATAAGTTAATCATTCTAAAGAGACATACTCGTTTTCGGGTCGTAAATATGTAGTAATAGTAATACAGTCATCTAGCTGTTAGGATGATGGAGAGGTGCTGTGGCTGCGCGATAACAGTTCTCAGTTATGGATGGGTACCGAGGTTTAACACTTTGAGACGACACAACAGGAGTAATAGCGTTGTGTTCGTGTTCGTGTTTGTGTTCGCGTTCTCGATCGTGTCTGTGCTCGCTTTCCTCGGTAGCACTTTTAGAGTAGAACAGAGAAGAGGCCAGACCACCAAAAAAAACAGAGAAAATGCTCTTGACTATGCTCTTGAGGAGCCTCAGAACAGTAGGCGCGGAAAAAGTCGGCTCGATGCGTATAGTATGAGAATCAGAGGTGGGTCTGGAATAGATACCAGGCTCACGTGTATAACTGGAACCTGATGAGGATGGACTGGCAACAGTAAAATCATCATCATCGTCGTCGATTGAACAGGTATCAACGTCAAAATAGTCCTTTTTATCGTTATATGGGACAACATTGATCCCAAGACCATGTTGACTAGAACGAGGAGAACCGTTAGTAGGTACAATGGGCGATACTGGAGGCGGGTCGACCAGAGTATTGGACGGGGAAATAGGAGATGCAAGAGTCTGTTTAGTTTTTTGGCCGTAATCAAGAGTAGCTTGAATATTATCATATCCACTTTGGCTATCATAAATTGTGCTACTGGTAGCTGTGGAAGCCGCGAGGACATCAGATTCGCGTTCTTCGGCAAGCGAACCAAACTTGTCTGGAATGTTCAATATGGAACTCCATCGTCTTCTGAAAACAGTCAGTTCATTTTCCACAATGGACAAATGCTCTCGTGCTTCCAATACCCGTCGCTCTTTATGAGCAAGGCAGATGAAAATTTCCTGTAAATTGGGCTTCGAGGTAATAATATAAGGAGAAGGAGACTCCAGATTAGCTTTCTCTGACAGAGGAGAACTTAGGTTATTACCAACTAGGGTAATTGCATCATCGATATCAGAAGAATGCGAATATGAATGAGAATGCGATGTGTATGATTCGGAAAGTGTAGGACTATGTCTTCTATGAGGGAATTTGAACTCCCGGTCAGAGTTCGATGCAATTGGGGTGGGATTGATTTTCGCTCGAGCTGTGCGATATCGTTTGGAGGGTGAAGCCGATCGAGGTTGAGATGAGAGGACGGTCGATAAGTTTATGGGCGTACTGGGAATGGTAGCTGCTGTACTTACTGCGGCCGAATCCCGGGCACTGGCTCGAACAGCGGCATTTACGGCCGAAAACACATCTTCTTCCGACCTCTCTCTCGAATGAATTGGAGGTAAACTATTTCTTGATCTAGACGTGGGATCTGTTCTGGCTAATGTCACAGGTGGCAAAGATACAACTGAGATAGGGGTCTGAGAAGTGACATGCCACGAGACAGATTTCGAATGGGTCTTAGAAGAAGAAGACGACGACGACGAGGGTGCCCGAGGTCTAGAAGACGAAGAAGAAGCAGAAGAAGACATTTCAATAAACAGATACCAGCTGTTTATTTGGTAAATGCCTCGAATCTGTACCACTATCAAAGTGGAATATCAATTCCTAGAACAACAAACGAGTCGTCAATACTGGTGGAAAAAGGGTCCAGCCAATCTACACAGATCTCACTCAACTCAACTCTAAATAATAGATATTTTCAGCCAATCACCGAGTATGGGCAAGCGTGATTTAGGGTGGTCAAAGTTTGTATCAAACAGAGTTCCAAGCTACCAAGGTGGCGTGGTAGACAGATGATCCAGCTTGTTACTCCTTGAACACTTGCAAACTGCAAACCTATCTACGGCAGATATTTCATCAAGAAGCTTAAGGGATGGATGGAAGTTGGAAAGCTATCTATGGACATGAATGAAATGATTGGTACTGTTTTCAAATAGAAGGAGTGTTTTCTCGCCTGTTTCGAGTAACCGATCTGCGGAGGTTAAGGGTAAAATTCCAGGGGTTGGAACTGCCCCTGCTGTCTCAGGCTTTGTTCTAATGGTATTGACGGTTTAACGGATGGTAAGCGAATCCGGAACTGTTCATAAAAGTTCTCATTAGCAGGAGTTTTCTCGGGTTATAAAGTATGTGGTGGCGTCATAGACAGAAGGGCAGTGAAGGCGTGTTATGCTACTCATCCGTCGAGCTCACTTGGAATGAGGACTGGTAGTTAGCTATAAGCCTAATGAGCCGGACTTCCGTCTCTAATGGCTGTAATTGGATTAGATTAATATAAATGCAGGGAGGGGAGGTAAGAGGCTATTTCTCGGAACGAAGTTACCGTTTGCAGATCTGTCTATTGTTTGTTTTCAAGTACCTAAATTGGGAGAACAGTGCATGACGCAGGGACATGATCCAGCCGTTAGGTCGATCTATGCTAGATAGCTAGAGCTTATCTTGCATCCACGGTCTAAGATTATTTTCAATCACGGCAATAACAACGATCCACGCCCTCCGCGAAGCGGAGCCACGGGTCTGGGCAGCGCCCAGCCGCCGGAGGCAGCTCCCTCTCATACATAGTCGTTATATTAGTACATGTTCATTACGCATTGATATTCGGGGAAATGGCTTCGACCGAGGAAATATATTCATCAGTGTCAGTGTGCTGATATCCCGTAGAAAGCCATTTCCAGGCTTCATATTTCCAATTGAGAAGCTTATTCCAGTGCACACTATAGGCGGCACCACTCGTTGGCTCGATAGCCCCTGTTCTGGGACAATCTTTAATATATATGAGTCTTCCGATCCGGGAATGAACCAAAGCCATTGCACACATGGAACACGGTTCGTGTGTCGTATAGACATGAAGATTTAGGCACAGATAGTTTTTATCATCTGGGGCCAACTGTGGCTCCAACATGCTAGTAGTGGCACTGATAGATGAAGAAGATGATATAGAGGATGCAGATAATGAAGGTGGAGATGAGGTAGTGGGATTATCGACTAAGACGGCAGCTTCTTCGGGCATTATAGATGAACTTCGAGAACTTCTCTCAGCAGATAACTGTCTTCTTCGATCTGCCTCTAACATGGCAGCGTCGTACAATGCATTCATGATACTATGGCTGATCGGGTTACCATTGGCATGTCGACTATCTGAATTGGCAATAAGCACTTTATCAGTATCTGGATCAACAATCAGCGTGGAAATAGGTAGTTCATTGTCATGGTGTTTGCACGATATCTGTACCAACGTTTTCAAATGCTCAATCATTGACTGTACTTCTCTGTCACTTAGTTCAGTATTGATTGCATTAGGATTGCCTCTCCACATAATAGGCCAACCGGATTTCAACGACCACTCGGCCGCCTGTTCTTTGGTATATGCTTGATATTTGGAACAATGTCTCTTCTCTATAATGACCTCACTGTTGATCACCGAATGCACAATCGACTCAATGGTCTTTTGCAAAGGCACACAGTCCACGCTACAGACACATATTCGAAGATATGTCGGATGCACTCTTTTATGAAGCTGGCCTCCTTTCGTTTCCACTTCGGTGTCTCCTCCTCCGCTGATCCCGCCCTTTCCCGCCTTATACTTGTCCATATCAAAGTTCTCCAGCTTCACCAACCGTCGAATATGCGTCAGGTTATGGGGCTCTTTTGGCAGCGCTTCTTTCAGATGAGCGAGCAGCTTCGACGACTGCGTCGCCTCGATCACACATGTCCAAATGTCCACTGGCTAGTTAGTGTCTGCACGCGCCCTGCTCGGCCTCCGGCGGCTGGGCGCTGCCCAGACCCGTGGCTCCGCTTCGCGGAGTGCTTGGACCACATGGGTTTCAGGTCGCTACACTCCGCGAAGCGGAGCCACGGGTCTGGGCAGCGCCCAGCCGCCGGAGGCAGAGCCCTCACTCACCCAGCAAAAGCGGCCGGTGGTCGTCCAGGCTCTTGATCTGTAGAAACCTGCCTCCGCCCGCGATGTTGTCGACCTTTCCTGGAATCATTTGGCTCGCGCTGGGGCCCTGTGTGCTCGTTGTTGGTCGTTCGAGATTGATCTTGATCTGATGGAATTTCAATTTTTCACAAAAAGAAAAAAGATTCTGGCGCATTTGACGATCGTCCTAACCCAACGACAGGGTTCATTCACCCTAACTGATTGTTTGCTACTCTCTTACGAGTTTATGCTTTTTATTAGGGAGTTATGAGAAGATGGTTTATAGATGTTGGATTAGCTCATGACTAGGATTGTTATAACAATGGGTACATGGGGGTTATGGACATGGAACGCGCGAGTCACGTGCACGCTGCCACCTTTTAACTGAGAGAACAATAGTAACAAACCCGAATCCGAGCTAAAGTAGTTGGACTCGTCTATTTGTTTATTTCTTCCACTTTGCTCGTGAATTGTGTACGTCGTGCTCGCTGTAATCTTATCTTATCTTGTATGCCCAAGTACCATAACCCGCTCTTGCACTTTCACATGCTGGCATATATTATGTCCCCTTACGCGGCTGGCTAAAAGTTTCAGTTTGTTTTGTCGACCCGAGCTCGTGTCTGGACCTGTAGAACTCAGGAACTAAGAATTGAAGAACGTTTTGAATAACATTTACCTTTTTGTGCAAGTTGTATCATTGGTCTCCAGAGTATTCAGGATTACTTGGGCATTCACGTCTCGTATTAGTCGGCACGGTTCTTTATTGTCACTTTGTCATTCTCACAGCTAGCTAATTGGTTGATTCACATCGTTTATCCATCGTCCAATGAGACCATCTAAAACCCACTGGACTAGGTCGACTCTGGCCTTCCAAGTCGAACAACTATTACTTGGTGAAAACATCAATGCTCTAGAAAACTCATGTTTGATACACTTGAAATCATATAAATATCAGTCGGTAGACAAGTCATACCTGTCATATTATGTTTTGAACCCTTACTGGACTTGGTGTGCCAAATTCATGCCCCCTTGGTTGGCTCCCAATGTTATCACCATGCTAGGCATAGCAGCTATTTATTTTAACATTTTATGCGTGGAAATATACATTCCCGATCTCGTGAGCGCAGCTCCCAGTTGGGTTTACTATTCTTTTGCATTTGGACTTTTCTTTTATCAAACAATGGATAACATTGACGGCAAACAGGCTAGAAAGACTGGCATGTCATCTCCATTAGGAGAACTTTTTGACCATGGTGTGGACTCTCTAAACTGCTGTTTAGGAGGATTGGTAGAAACCGCTTGTATGGGTCTGGGAACTAGTAGAGCTGGTGCTTTCACTACCTTTTCCACTTGTATTGCCATGTATTTCTCCACTTGGGAAACATATCATACTCATGTATTATATCTTGGATATCTTAATGGGCCCACCGAAGGCATTCTGGTGGCATGCTCAGTGATGATTATTAGTGGAGCATATGGTGGACCTGAAATCTGGCAAGAGTCTCTTCGGACGTTTATGGGTACTGATATTCTCAACAACTATTGGGGGTTATCATATCTACAAGATTGGCTTCTCAAGGATATTTGGACTCTTATACTTTTCATTTCTATTGTAGTGTTCCATGTTCCTTTTTGCATTTATAATGTGGTCGACTGCCGTCGTAGAAAAGGTGAGTCCATTAGTGAACCTTTTGTAGAACTTGTGCCTTTATTTGTCTTTACATTTTCAATTTACACTTGGACGTGTAGCCCGTTTTCGACCATTCTATCCAACAATCATCTTGTACTTTTTGCATTGACCGTGTCGTTTGTATTTGGCCGAATCACCAGTGCCATTATCCTGGCCCATCTTACCAAACAACCGTTTCCTTTCTGGTCGCTTCCAATGATTCCTCTTCTTGTAGGAGCGCTTGTTTTTGGCTTGGCTCCTCATGTGGGCTTGTTTAGGCTTTCTGAGCAGGTCGAGGTCATTTATCTGTGGGGTTATTTCATTTTCTCGGTGGTGTATTTTTTCCGGTTCTCACAGCTCGTCATCAACTCGCTATGCGATTTTCTTGAAATGCCCTGCTTCACTGTCAAGCCTAGAGAACACAAATTATCCTAGTCTACCACCGGAGGCAGCATACACATGTCATTTGATCTTTTTGAGTGGTGGCAGCTTATCTGCATCGACAGTCGTTAGAGACTGACGCTTTTTAGACATTGATAGGCTAGACGTGCGTTCCTCGGGAATCGCTATTACCTGTTTATAACTGTGATTGCGTAGAAACGAATTCTGTACCACTGACTCGGCCAGCCTGCCTACACTATCTCGGGCTCTCATATGATCCAATCCCCATAAGGTGGCCAGGTTGGTTACATCATAAGGTCCTCGACATGCTAGGGGTGTGTTGGCTTCGCTACTGACGATGATTCCTCGACTTCGAGAGGCTCGAATTAATGCGCAAGCATTGGTTATGACATGTCGACGGCCGTCGATAGAGATTGTCGAGGCTCCATAGCAGATCTCGAATTTAATGCCTCGATCTACCGCCGAACAAACGGTTTTATGTCGAAGGTAAAAAGGAAGTCGGCGTGAAAAGTCTAGCGATATCAGATCGATTTCGAGCGACGAGCAAGCCGATTGAAGCGATTTCTCGCTCATGGGTCGAACTGCAAGCAGGTCGAAGTGTGATTGTAGACTCGAAAAGTTCTGATGCTGTGATGCATCGTCAAGTACCAGTGTAACTCGACTAAGTAGTTTCAAGCCTGGAAATGCCGTTTGAATAGGTCCCAGATCAAACGGGCATTTATATCCATTAGGGATTTTCCCCGTTAATATGCAATTGAGGGCCACTGTAGTGTAGCCAAGGTCCTGTAAAATCGCCAAGGTCCTGGCAACAGACGGTGGGATCTCTACGTTAGCATCTTTGGGCCACACCACGTTCAGATCACACAGCATTCTATTGTAATGACTGGGAATCCAAAGCACTGAATATGAATTCTGACTAGGAACTAGAAGAACCTGAAATAATTGGCTCTGTGCGGCGGGAAAGGCGCGTGCGGCCCAGCCTTGAACCCTGAGAACAAGCTCCCATGCTCCCTCACCCCTCGACTCTGTCCTGGGCTAGTACCACCACGTTTGGGCAGACTACTTCAGGGCCGACTACTTCAAGAGGAGCAGTTTCAATTCCTAAGGCGGCTTAGAGTTGGTGCACAACCGTCGCAGATGCCAGAAGGTTTAACTCAGTTCATGTCTGACCCAGTCTGGCGCAAATGAAACACCCTGTGGCGGGCGGCGGCGCGGGCGGTCCCCAAAGCCCTCGAGCTGTCCCTCACCAGCTTCCCTCCCCTACCATAAAACCGGAAGGCGCCCAGGGCTATGTATCAACATGTCAGCATCTACAGCCCTCTTAGGGTAGATGATCCATGGTGAAGAAGAAGAGCACGGCTGGAGAACTAGGGGGCCGGAGGCAGAGCGCCACGACCCCCTGGATCTTCCCCCGAGCTCGGCCCTAACCCTGAGCGTGGGCGTTGAAGCCCGTCTGTAAGAGATCGCGTGTGTCGTTAGAAGTGAAGTTGTAGGTGGAGTGGAGGAGGTCTGATACAGAGAGGCATTGCCGAGCGAAGAATAGGCCCGCCGGACGTGTTCTCCGAACAGATGGTCTCGAGTCCCACTGGGTCAGCGCCGTGTGGTGTGGCTGGCTGCTGTCAGTTGAGCGTAGCGTCAAACGTTGGAGGTTATCTTTTACAGTAGGCTAGATTGGCGTTGATCGAGCAGTGCAGGTAGCAGGTAGCCGCGCCTGGCCGGCGTGGGCGCCGAAGGCTATCTTTAGATGCACGAAATTTGCGCAAGCACTGCCTAACACAGCGCCGCGGCGGAACCAGGCCACAGTTGGGTAGGGCAGGCAGGCTTGCCAGCCCGACGGGCGGCGTAGTTAGCTGCGTGTGCGCGAGGGCGTGCTTCCGCTAAACCTTCAGCCCCCTAAGCGCTTATTTGACCAGCTAAGAACTCCCAGCTGGGCGGTGCTGGTGTTGCTACTCCTGCCTGTGGTCTGGCCCGCTACCACCTACCTCGTCCTCCTCTCCTACGGCTACCGTAAACATAACCCGCTTGTGCGTTTGTTGCCTATTTTTTCTTCCTGAACAACACAATTCATCGCACGCGCTTCTGTGTCGTCTCTTTTGTTTGAACTTGGATCTTTCCATCGTAAGCTGTATCGATAGCCTGCCACGCTTTGACGGTCTCTGCTGACTGACGTTGAAGCTGACGGTCGCGCTTATATTTGCAGACCACTTTAATTCATTTTTTGTCTTTATCATTTTTAACTTTTTCACTCGACTCCCTAAAAGCCATCTCCTGTTTACAAGCGTGAAAATCCACATCACACTGAATTTTTTCACGTAATTTCCACTCATTAGAATCGATACATTAGAATCAATAGTCGTGTGCATTTAAAAGAAAGAAAAGAAAAATAAAAAAGACTTTGATAGCTTTTTTCTTTTTTGTTTGTGTTTGTGTTTTTGTTTTCCATTCATGACTGGTACAGTACTGGTTGGTTGATTGATTATGTCGTCTCATATTCAATCTTCAAACGTGGTAGGCGTGCACTACCGTGTAGGCAAAAAAATCGGCGAAGGGTCATTTGGAGTCATTTTCGAAGGCACTAATCTCCTCAACAATCAACAGGTTGCTATTAAGTTTGAACCTCGTAAATCAGATGCTCCTCAACTTCGAGATGAGTATCGAACATATAAAATCCTTGTTGGCTGTTTGGGAATGCCCAATGTGTATTATTTTGGCCAAGAAGGTCTTCACAATATCCTTGTTATCGACCTATTAGGCCCCTCTTTAGAAGATCTGTTTGACTGGTGCGGCAGGAGATTCACTTTGAAAACAGTAGTAATGGTTGCCAAACAAATGGTATCAAGAGTACAAACCATTCATGAGAAAAACCTCATTTATAGAGATATTAAACCTGATAACTTTCTTATTGGTAAACCAGGCACTAAAAATGCCAATCTTGTTTATGTGGTGGATTTTGGTATGGCTAAACAATACCGGGATCCGAAAACAAAAACTCATATTCCTTATCGAGAAAGAAAGTCTCTTTCTGGTACTGCTCGATACATGTCTATCAACACCCATTTAGGCCGAGAACAGAGTCGTCGAGATGACTTGGAAGCTTTGGGACATGTGTTTATGTATTTTTTGAGGGGAGGTTTACCATGGCAAGGACTCAAAGCGGCCACCAACAAACAAAAGTATGAAAAAATCGGAGAAAAGAAACAAACCACCATGATTCGTGATTTATGTGAAGGGTTCCCCGAGCAGCTGGAGCAATACTTGACATATGTGAGGAATTTGGGTTTCGAAGAGACTCCAGATTATGATTATCTACGAGATTTGTTTACTCAAGCATTGAAAAGCACGGGAGAAGTTGAAGATGGTGAATACGATTGGATGAAGCTTAATGGTGGTAAAGGTTGGGATTCTTCCACCAACAAGAAGCCTAATTTGCATGGATATGGACATCCTTACCCACCAGGTCATTCTTCCAACAATGCAAATAATAATAACCTTGGTACCAGTGCAAACAGGCATTCTCAAGCTCATCTTTCGGCTGCTCGTTTGAACGCAGCTCAGCCTCCTCCTCCACCACCGAATGCTGCTCTTATCCGGCACTCATCCAAGTCGAGGCGGAATAGACAGAGCACTACTCCAGGACAGCTTCAACAACAAGCTACTTCTGTCCAACAGCAGCAGCTTCAGCAGGCTCAACAACAGGCTCAACAACAACAGCAGCAGCAGCAACAGCCACAGACCCTGGCTGGCCAGAGACTGTCGAAATCTGCTGCTGCTCTGGGAGTTAGTGGTGGTGGCGGCGGAGGGGGAGGTGCTAGTATCGGAGGATCCAATGTTGCTCAGTATCAGAACAACTCATCACAGATTTTGAATGGCAACCAGTATCAACAAGGATATCAATCGACTAATCAGCAGTTACAACAACCAACGAACCTGGCGTCTCAACAGTACGGACACGACTACCAGAATCAGCAGCAACAACAAGGCCAAGAAGAAAATAAAGGCTTTTGGGCTAAGATTGGCGCCTTTTGCTGTGGTTGATATCGTCGACTTGTTTTGGACTGTTTTTTTTTGCTATGCATGTACATTTGATTTGTTTTATTCGCTTTTTTTTTGTTTGTTTGTTTTCTCGCATCGTCTCTACTGAGTCGCTGGTCAATCCTTTTCCACCTAATTTTTCTAGCAAATATTTCTCTTTTTTTTTTTTTTTGTCTTTTACTATGTAGATCTATAATTTCTGTCATAATATATTCCATGAGGAACCCATTATAAAACATAGCTGTCATTAAAAGTATAGGCACTGTACATTTTTAGAACCCAGAAAAACTGAATCCACTATGACCACCACGGCCTCCACCTGGAGCTCCTGCGCCACCACCAAACATCTGGAAAAGAATCTCTGGATCGATACCACCCACACCTCCTCCCATGCCACCCATACCACCCATGCCTCCCATGCCTCCCATTCCTCCCATGCCACCACCCATACCTCCAAACATATCCGATGGATCCTGAAGATCAACTCCGGAATCGTATCGAGCTCTCTTCTGAGGGTCTGACAATGTTTCATATGCTTCACCAACTTCTTTAAACTTCTCCTGAGCCGTGTGGTCGTCGGGGTTTTTATCAGGATGGTATATAAGAGCTTGTTTTCTATATGCTTTCTTCAGCTCGTTATCATTGCAATTCTTGTCGACCCCTAGAATCTTGTAATAATCTTTACGCTTGCTCTTTTTGAGTTCCAACTCAGCATTCTGAAGTTCCTGTCGTAATGCTGTGTCTGAAGAATCCGCTTCAATAGCTGACTTGAATTCATCAATAGATTCTTGCCATCGTTCCAATTGAAGTAGCACTCTAGCTCTTGTTTTCTTGACTTTTACAAATGAAGGATCCAGCTTTAATGACTCGTCACAATCATCAAGTGCTTCTTGAGGGAGACCGAGTTTGACATTGACTGTGGCTCGATTCGAATAAAGCTTCGAGTTGATACCTCTATTAGTTGGATCAACTTCTAATGCCCTTGTATATAGCTCCTTGGCCATTTTCAGATTTCCCGCCTTGAACGCATTGTTACCATCGGTTCGCCACTTTTCTAACTCTTTGGCTACCTTTAGTAGTTTACGAGCATTGGCATTATCAGGATCGCATCTCAAAGCTTCCGTGAAATGGGCCACAGCTCTTGTGTTGTCTCCTTCTTGATATAGGATCCGACCTCTTAAAGTCAGAGCATCCGGATCCTGCGAGTCTGATCTTAATAAGTTCATGACTAAAGAAGTGGCTCCATCAGTATTTCCAGACGCAACATATAACTGTGCTCTTAATAACGTCCACTTTCTCGGAATTCGAACGCCTGATCCTAAATATCTTTCGGCAGCATCTAATGAATGAAGAGCCAAAGTAGGGTTACCGTTCTCACTATTGAGGATATTCTCGGCTTGAATAAGATTTCTCGACATTTCATGAGCATGCATCACATCCGTGCCATTTGCAGGAGGATTGCATTGAGCAAATGCTTCCAAGGCCTCAACTGGCCTACCCAATGTAGTGTACAGTTTACCCAATCTTGCCAGAGTCTTTGCAACCCCGGGGCCATAGTTATTGGACTCTATAGTATCATTCAACGCCAGCTGATATTCTTTCAACTGCATTAATGCCATACTACGATTACCATAGTACACCGGGTTCGAAGGATCCGATTCGATAGCTCGTCCATATAGTTCTGCGGCCTGTTGGTAGTCACCTGCTTTGTAGTATGAATTTCCTTCTTCCTTGAACGCAACAGCAGCACCAGCACCATCTGTGGATGTTGTAGTTTCACTCATATTGACTGCTTGAAAAAAAATCTCAATACCACAAATATTGAACAACTACTACTAATTCACTGAAAAAGCACCTTGCACATGTATTGAGAAGACTCCACAGCAGCAAGATGTTAACAGATATCCACAAAACTCTGTCACCTCGGCGTCCACTGAAGAGCACAGAAATCTTTTACTGATATCAATTGGAAAACTAAATCAGATCGCGTCCCATGGAAGACGATGGTGATCTGAACTGGGGGGCCAGGGTAAGGGCCCGCTTCCGGCTGACGCATATTTGTTCCACTAGCTTTACAGGGAACATTCGAGAAGGAAGAGAATCTCTTTTAGGATGTACAGAAAAAAAGGACGAGTCGCGTCACGTGATGTTCAGATTCATTACCCTTAATACGTTCATGAATCAATTAATTTATAGCATCAACTGGGATGTAAATTTTCAAATTATTCTCCTACAGTCGATGCAGCCTTGAATGAAAGAGACGTGATACCTTGGCAATGGCGGCCTCTACGGCAGCTTCTACAACTCCGTCCGCCTTTCTTTCCGCCTCCAACCCTCCTTCGTTCTCCCCCCTCTTCTCCTATTTTAGTGTGCAACCTTTCAAGACAAAGACGCCCTGCCTAGAAATCAATTGCACTTTGTCCAGTATACTGTTGTCATTGCTTGTTCAATCATACACAACCCTCAAGCGTGCCGCCACCATCACCTTACCGTGCCATATTAATTCTTCTGCTTAATAACCTTGAATCTTTCTTTAAACTGCTTGCGCTCTCTTTAGAGAAAATATTTATAACATGAAAATAAAGAAACTTAAAGCCGCCCAAGTTGTGTATTCTCCGTGCCATTTGTGCTCTCTCCCTCCTGTTCAACTGACATTTCTACTGTCAACATCTTTTTTATCTATCTATCTATTTATAGGATAACTATATCAATGTCACTATTATTACGGGCGCTAACTTGACGCAACGCTTCGCTTTTATCATTTTACAAATGTTCCTTCTAATAGTTTTTACTCGACTACTAACGACCTCATCATTGCTCGTAGGTGTGTGCCGCCTCTGCCCATTTTAGAAAGACATGCAGACATGTGAATTAATGGCCCTTGTAACTATAAATAATACTGTGAATTTTCTACTTGATCATGTAGAAATATCGTGTAGGCGTCTTGCAAAATCGCTTTATGCTGTTGTAAAGAAGACAGATCTATCATGCATTAGCGTTGCTGATCCTGGAACAGATCTGTCGATCGTCAGGCACAACGTAATATACTGAGTTCATCCTTACCCATAGTAAATGGTTGCCTGCATGAAAAGGTGCATAACACATGCTGTTTAATTTAATAACAAAGCGGGCAAATACCGGGCTCTACAATGAAACATTAATAATGGTGCTACTTTTTTTTGTACGATGGGCAACAAAATCCTCGTAGAAGGCGGCAGTCAACTCAAGCAATTGAATAATAATCAAAACAATGAAATTTTATACAAAATGCCCTGCCTGTTGCTAATCTATGTTACAGACCTATGGCATTAGGCAACTCGACTACTAGCGCATCTCCGATTGGCACATTTTTTTTGCGGGAAATATCCTCGCTTCCCTCTTTTTCTCGTAGAAAACTAAGCCCGAAAACTAAGTGAGTATTTAAGCAGCCGCCATAGTTTAGAAAAAGAAAAGATATTAAACTTAATCTTTCCAACTGTAACTGAAGTGAACCTGAACCTTTCAGTATTATAGTGCTTCCATTCAGACATTTTTATTTTTTAACCATTCTAAGCTATGCCCTTTCAAGGGCATGTCTCATAGCGGAGTCTACGAATTAGTCTAGGAGTCTGTTAGTCATTTTTCATTTTTCGAAATGAACTTTAACAATCCTTTATATAGACTTCAATGTCTCATGGGGCGTGCTTTTTTAACACCGTACGAATCGTTCTCTTCTCAATTCTCAAAAGTACCATTTATACTAATTATACTATCGTTTCACCAGTTCTGCAGTATTGTTGTGAGAACTATATAGTCCTGTATGGATAGCATCAGACGACTTACTTTCAAAAATCAGTCTCCGTATCATTAAATTTTTTGATCTTCTGCTACAAATAACATCAACATCTATCTGAGGATCAAATTTGTAAGAGCGCTAGGTAGTAATCCGTTATAATGCGGGATATTATCACCAGCGCCATTATAGTTGTTAACGCATTATCCTTGGGTTATGGCCAGAGCACCTATACTGGACGACAGTCTAGTTCAGATCCGGTACTCAGCCATGACCTAAGTCTTGGTGCGGTAGTAACTACCAATAGCTTATCGTCATCAAGCGGTATTCTCACAACAAATCAGTCTGTGATCGAAGGCCTTAACAGTACTACAAGTCTTTTCTTCAATTCCTCTACTATTTCAACTGCTTTGACAACATCGAATGTATCAAGCTCAAGTATTTTATCATCATCGGGTAAGGCATTTTGATATACTAGACGAACGTCAGAGACGGAGAACTAACAATGCCTAGCATCTTCTAGTCTGAGAACATCCGCCAGTTCTTCCACTGCAAACGAAACTTCTTCGTCTTCATGTCAGTATTAATTGTTGAGCTTTGATTTTCAATCGCTTGAAACTAACAATATTATATAGCCTCCATCGCTTCCAGTGGTTCTGGCAAGTCGACCCCAAGGACAATAACGAAAACGGCCTATGAGTATTATAGCGGAGACCTGCATCCAGTGCTCGAGACCACTGTCGAGTGGTTTGCTGCAACTACCGGTGCTGACTCAAATGGAACAAATACCACAAGTACCCTGTCTAGTAGTCAGCAGGTCTCTACAACATCGTCAAGCACTTTGGCTTTCAAGACGACAAGCTCTAGCGTGTTGATAAATGCAACTACCAGCTCTTTGCCATCATCTAGTATAAATTCTAATTCTTCTTCTGCAGTCTCCATGTTCAGCAGTATGCCTGCTTCGCTGGGTAATGTAACCTCGTCAAAGTTCAACTCCACTGATTATAACCCCAGTAGCATTACGAGCACATCGGGATCTTCAGCTCCAGTCATAACAGGAATCAACTCCACAAATGCTTCGAGTATAACTTTCCCTACAAGTTCGTTAGGTGTGAATACTACCACATCTAGCCCAGTTTATTCGAGTGCTCTGGCTAATGTATCGAATTCTGAGGTGAGTTCCTCGACTATGCTAAACAATTTGAATACAACATCACTACCAGGGATCACTGCACCGTACAATACGTCATCAGAAGTGAGTACATCTATGAATGCTTTAACAAGTAATGGGAGCTCAGTGGCCACAAATACGTCGGCTGAGAGTTCCGGCCTCTCTTCTACATCTGCTCTACTGTCCAGCATTCAATCAAATCTTACAGCCCTGACCTCTGCATCACCCTATCCTACATCTATCGGTGAAAATGTGACTAGTACTTCTCTCAATATGACTTCATTGCAGACAGCAACATCGTCTACGAATAGTACGGCCATAAGCTCGTTCTTGAATTCGACCACAGTAACAGAGGCCGTAACCAATTCGTCCTCTGCTGACCCTACTGTTGTACTGGGCTCGTCAAGTACTGAAGTCACAAGTAGCATACTGAACTCTACTACTTCTTTGGTCTTAAATATTACCAGCAGTCTTGTCTTGAGCAGCATGTCATCTGTCTCAGGTAGCATTTATAATACTACCTCGTTTACTGTTGGAACTAATTCCTCCGTTGTATTCAGTAGTACCTCCAGTCTATGTCCAACTTGTACAAGCAGTTACGTCAACAGCTCTTCTATTTCGCTATCAGCACCTGAATCAACTATGTCGACGAACATTTCCTCGTCTGCTGTTTCTTCCGCCATGATAAATTCGACGGCCTGGCAAAGTACAGAGAACGTGTCAAGCACACAGACTGCTACATCGGTTTGGAATATTTCAGCCAGTCAAAACATAAGCTCTCAACAAGAATCAACCGGTCTTCCTGCCAACAGTTCTTCGACTACTTTATGCCCGACATGTGTAACAACAGCAGTGAGTTATTCACTTTCTGGCAACTTTTCCGATCCTGCTACATCTCAATACTACAGCACAACCCCTCAAACCTCTTCTTTGGTAAATACCACTACGTCTTCTGCTTTGAGCTTATCATTAACAGCAATTGAAACCGCTGCTCTTAATACTAGCAGACCTTCGATGAATGACACAGCGACAACAAATTCTTCAGCAGTGTTGAGTATAACGGCAACATCACCAATTCAATCCAGTCTTGCTAACGCCACTTTACCTGGAATGTATTCGTCCAGTACCAGCACACCGGGTTATATCAATACTACAGCGGAAGTTCCAGCAACTTCAGCTTTCTTGAATACAACATTATGTCCTACTTGCACTTCAGTGGCAATGAATACCTCAACATCGCCAGTCTTGAGCAACAGTTCCACAAGCATAGGTTTCAATTCTACAGTTAGAGACAGTACTACTATTCTCCCGCTGCAGAGCTCCACTTCTGCTGGATTCGGTAATAGTTCTTCAGTCAGCAATATTGAGAGCACTGCTAGAAACTCTAGTTTGCCGAACACGACGGCTGCATCCACTTTCCTGAATGTAACGTCGGCTTCTAGCACGTCAGCTATGTCGGGCAGCAGTTCTTTTGCAAACGTATCAGCTATTTCCAGTATCTTGAACACGACCTCGTGCCTCACCTGTATCTCGAGCACTGCAGTATCCTCTGTTTTCAGTAACAGTTCCTCAGCAACCCCTTTAAATAGCAGCACTTCTTCCATGTTATCAAGCACAACTTCATGCGTAACCTGTATTTCAACAGCGGTAAATGTCACATCTATCGCTGCGTTGAATACCAGTCAGCAGGCAACAAAGAGCCAGCCTAGCAGTTCTGCGTTTCTTAATACAACATCATGTTTGACTTGTATTTCAACAGGAATCAACACAACTTCGCCTGCTTCAAATGTCAGCTCTTCTGTCGGTATCATAGTCTCCAACGCGACAGGTATCAGTTCGAGTTTTACAAACACTACCTCTACTGCCGCCATCCCCATTACTTCCTCTGAGGTTATTAGCTCTTTCGTGAACAGCACAACTATTAGTCAACATGACACAGCGGCCCTTTTGAATACAACTTCTGCTGTAGTGAACACAACGGCTTCTACCATGTACCATAATACTTCCTTGATTAGTACTATGGCAGCAAACACTACTACCTCTTCAAGTGTGTTGAGTGCGGATTCTTGTTTGACCTGTAATACAACAGGTATAACCAGTCTGGCCTTCAGTAACAGCTCTTCTCTGACCACCACAGCAGTAAGCAGCATTGCTTCAACCTTTGTAAATACAACTTCGTCGCCTGTGTTAAGCAACAGTTCTCTAGTAAGCACCGCCTTAAGTAGTAGCGTAGCTTCTGCTTTATCGGACATCACTTCGTGCTTAACTTGTACTCCAACTGCCAATATCAGTATCAGTTCGATGTTTCCTAACAGCTCATCTGCAATCACAAGTGCTATCAACAGCACAACATCAACCGATATGGCGTCTACTGCTGTGTTTAGTAACAGTTCTTCCGTTGCTATTACCGACAGCACCGTCGCAAACACTAGTGTACCAGTCACGACTTCGGCTATCATGAATACAACCTCCCCAGTTACAAACACTGTGCCCTCATTATTCAGCAATAGCTCTGTCTCAGATCCAACCACTCTAAACAGCACATTAACCAGTTTACCTACTACCTCAGCTGTCATGAACACCACATTACCTGTATTCAGTAACAGTTCGTACACTCATATTGATACTGCTGCTAGAAACACCAGCGAACCAACAACAGCTGCGTCGTCTATTACGTCGAGTTCCTTGCCAACTTCAACTGCCGCAAATGGTACCACATCTCAAGTTTTCAGCAATAGTTCTAGTTTAACCACAGCTTCTTTAAACACAACAGCCATTGCACCTTCTACGTCAGTTACTATGAACAACACAACATCTCCTGTATTCAGTAACAGCAGCTCTTCAACGTTGACAAAAGCCTTGAACAGTACAACAGTTAATCCACCTGCTACATCGACAGATTTGAACACCACATCCCTTTTCTTTGGGAACAGTACTTCCCTAGCTAATACCGACATTGCTGCTGGAAACACTACTATGCCCACAACGTCTACCCCTCCTTCTTCTTCGGTGTTCTCAAATACGACCTCCATATCTGCCAGCAGTACAGAGCCTCCGGTGTTTAGCAATAGTTCAGCTGCGGGTACTTCCTCTAGCCAGAGTATTACGTCTACTTTCTTGAACACCACTGCGCCTGTATTCAACAGTACTTCGTCAGCAGCTCTGACCCTTCTCAACAGTACAACCACAAGTGGGCCCTTTACTTCAGCGTCTGCAAACACAACTTCGGCAATGGTCAACACAACACACTCTGCTTTCAGTAACAGTACAACGGCTAATCCTTTGTCCACTTCATCCATCTGGAACTCTACTTCACCAGTGCCCAGTAACAGCTCTTCAGTCATTCGTACGGACACGGCCGCTGGAAACACGAGCTTACCAACAACAGCCATCTCACCTATCACGTCGGCATCTCTGAACTCATCATCCAGTACGGCCAGTACTCCAGTGTTCAGTAATAGTTCCATTACTACTACCAGCTCTGAATTTGACCCACCTACTAGCTCAATATTCTTGAATACCACTTCGCCCGTTGTTAGTAACAGCTCATCAACAAGTGTGACGGCCCTGAATAATAATACAACTTCTAGTCCACCTGTTTCGTCAACTTCCGTGAACACCACCACCTCCCCCATATTTGCAAACAGCTCTTCCGTCACCAATATAGACAGTGGAGCTCAAAATAGTAGTGCATTGACAACGGCAAGCTTTCCTACTACTTCCACTTTTTTGAATGTGACTTCTGTACCTGTCAATAGCACAGTATCCAGTGGTGTAGTTCAGAACCGTACAACAACTAATTTGCCCACCAGCTCCATATTTTCGAACGCCACATCCTCTGTATCGAGTAACAGTTCGCTGGCAATAACAAGCGCAGCAGTTAGCCCATCTGGTAGTTCTAGTGTTTTGAACTCCACTTCTCCTGTCTTCATTAACAGCTCTTCCGCCACTAATATGGACACTGCTGCCCTTAATAGTAGTGGATTGACAACGGCCAGTTTCTCCGCTACCTCTGTGGGCATAAATAGCACCGAAACGTCTATGGCAATCAGTTCCTCAGCCAGCAACACCGCTCAGAACAATGCAACAGCTAACCCTCCTAGCTCGGCATTCTTTAACACCAGTTCCATTGTATCTGGCAGTAGTTCTTCTGTAATCACGGACGTGACATCAAGCTTCATAAACTCAACTTCTTTAGCCACTATGTCTACTTCGTCAGAAGAGAGCAGTATAACAGCAGGCCCACCCGCCACTCTATCCTCTTCAAACACTACTTATCCAGTATTCGGCAACAGTTCATCTATTATAATTCCTGATACTACAGCTACTGTCCAGACAGCTAGTGAGCCAACAACAGCTCAATCGTCTATCACCTCGGCCCTGCTAAATACCAGTTCAAGTTCCATTGCCACAGGAAGCGCAACACTCTCAGTGATCTCATCCAGTTCCGTTCCCTTGAACATGTCATCAACGCTTACTGGTATTAGCTCATCATCAATTGTGGGAACTGAAACGGCCGTCAGTGCTTTGAATAGTAGCAATCCCTACTCACCTAGTACATTTTCAAATACACCTAGCATCAACTCGTCGGGTACACAATTCCAAAGCGCATCAGAACCTCCATCGTCTTCAGTGACAAGCTCATTGTCCATAACCGGAACTGAAAATGCTGCTGTTAATTCTAGTGTGTCTGTCTCTACAGGGGGACCCGTGTTTTTGAACTCCACTACCTCTGGCATAGCGACTTCAATGTCTCTGTCTACAATACCTCTTGTCATTAGTTCTTCGTCTATTGAAAGTACCGAGCCTCCTCTTTCTTCAGTTCTCACGAGCCAATCCTCGTCCGCTGTTGGAGCCGAGTCTGCGACTGGCGCAGGAATGTTGAACACTAGCAGTATTTCCCATGTTAGTAGTACGCAGATGCCAGTTTTCGTAAATTCATCTTCTACTAAGGGAGCTCAATCATCAGCTATTCTCAGTTCTGCTAAACTATCGTCGTATGTTACTGGTTCAGAAACAGCAAATGGTGAAGGCAAGTTGACTATCAGCAGTAGTACGCCACAGGTACCTATTTCCGCAAGCTCTTCATCTATTCTGGCCGTGGTCAGCTCCGGGAGCACCGTTCCTACAAGTGGATCCATTTTAGCGTAAGTAATCAGTGCTGACAATAATGTCTGGGGGCGTCGCTAACGTTTTAGGCCGATATCAACTCTTTTGGAAACTGTTACCACTACCTCTTCCCCTTCCCTGAGTGGGGCAGTACTCACGACTACAGTATTGGGTACCAATGGCATCCCGCCAGGAAGTTCAGGTATTAACGAAGTGACTTCGTACGCCACTGTCACCATTTCCTGCTCTGACCCTGCTGCATGCTCTGGAAGTTCCGTGATTGTGAGTACCATTCCAGTTGTTACCAGCGGACCACCGGCTACTGCAGCAGGTGGTTCTTCTTTGACAACAGTGACCATATCTTCTGGAACCTCTGTAATAGTGTCTACCATCGCAGTACCAACCAGTACGTCAATTTTACCAGAAGTAACATCGTATGCTACTGTCACGGTCTCTTGTACCAATCCTGCTGAATGCTCTGGAAGCTCTGTTATATTAGCTACAGTTGCTGTTACTCCAACCGAACCACCAGCTACTGGAGCAGGTGGAACGTCTCTGACAACGATGACAATATCTTCTGGATCTTCTGTGATAGTGTCTACCATCGGAGTGCCACCCAGTACGTCAATTCTACCAGAAGTAACATCGTATGCTACTGTAACAGTTTCCTGCTCCAACCCTGCGGAATGCTTTGGATTGTCAGTGATAGTTAGCACCATCCCTCTCCTCACAAGCGGTCAACCGGCTACTGCAGCAGGCAGCACTTCTTTGACTACAATGACAATTTCATCTGGAACCTCTGTAATTGTGACGACTGTCGCTGTGCCACCCAGAACGTCTGTTGTTCCAGAAGCTACCTCTTACGCTACCGTTACTGTCTCTTGTACCAATCCCGCTGAATGCTATGGCAACTCTATCATCGTTACTACTATGGTTGTTACTCCGACCGAACCACCAGCTACTGCTGCAGGTGGTACCTCTCTCACAACAATGACCATCTCTTCTGGAACTTCTGTAATAGTGTCTACCATTGCAGTGCCAGCCAGTACATCAATTCTACCAGAAGTAACATCCTATGCTACTGTCACAATCTCTTGTACCAATCCTGCCGAATGCTCTGGAAGCTCCGTTGTGGTAACTACGATCCCTGTTGGTCCAACCGAAACACCAGTTAAAGCGGTAGGTGGTACTTCTCTGACGACGATGACAATAACTTCTGGAGGCTCTGTGCTGGTAACTGCTATTCCTGCTGCACAGACGTCGCCCGTGCAAGCCATCACTTCCTACGCCACTGTTACCGTCTCCTGTACTAATCCTGCTGAATGCTCTGGAAGCTCCGTCATGGTGACTACAGTTGCTATTACTCCAACCGAACCACTAGCTTCTGCCGCAGGTGGAACTTCCCTGACAACTATGACGATATCTTCGGGCACCTCGGTTGTGGTATATACCGTTGCTGTTCCACCTAGCACCTCCGTGGTTCCAGAAGTCACATCTTACGCTACTGTCACACTCTCTTGCACAAATCCCGCCGAGTGCTCTGGCAGTCCCGTTATGGTAACTACGATTGTTGTCACTCCAGCCGAGAAACCAGCTACAGCTCTTGGTGGTACTTCCCTGACGACCATGACGATATCATCAGGAGGTTCTGTAATAGTAACGACTGTTCCTGTTGCGCAAACTCCACCCGTCCAAGCAGTAACGTCCTACGCTACTGTCACTGTCTCTTGTACCAATCCAGCCGAGTGCTCTGGTAGCTCAATCATGGTAACTACGATTATTGTTACTCCCACTGAGACACCGGCTACAGCTGCGGTAGGTACTTCTCTGACGACAATGACGATATCTTCTGGAACTTCTGTTATAGTTACTACTGTTGCAGTTCCACCCAGTACTTCAATTGTGCCAGAAGCAACATCATACGCTACTGTCACTGTCTCTTGTACCAACCCTGCCGAATGCTCTGGCAACTCAGTCATGGTAACCACGATTGTTGTCACTCCGGTCGAGAAACCAGCTACAGCTGTGGGTGGCACTTCGCTGACGACGATGACGATATCTTCAGGAGGTTCTGTAATAGTAACTACGATTCCAGTTCCCCAGACGTCTCCCGTGCAAGCCATAACGTCCTACGCCACTGTTACCGTCTCCTGTACTAATCCTGCTGAATGCTCTGGAAACTCTGTTATGGTTACCACAATTCCTGTCTCCTCAGCACTTGTGACGAATGGCATTCCATATACTTCCTTTACTACTATGACAATTCCCTGTGAGCACCCCAGTGCATGCTCAGGTAGGTCGTACATTGTTACCACTATCCCTATTTACGGACCAACCCCAACACCCGGACAATCAGTATATGACACAACTACCCAAGTGGTGGAATTGTTCACACCTGCACCAACGGGAATTCCTTACACATCGTTTACCACCATGACGATTCCTTGCCATGAATCTTCTAAATGCTCTGGACAATCTTACCTTGTCACTACAATACCAATCTATGGAACAAGCACTGGAATCGTTCCACAAGCAGCATACTCTACTGTGACAGTTCCCACTGCTGGCGTATCCATTGTATCCACTCCACCTGTAGGCATCCCATACACTTCGTTCATTACCGAGACTATTCCATGTCAACATTCAAGCTCCTGTTCAGGAAGATCGTATCTGGTCACGACAATACCTGTTTATGGCACTATCATGCCTGGAAACACCGAGTATCTTACTACAACGGTCTCCTGTACCAATCCTGCGGAATGTTCTGACAGCTCTTTCATCGTAAAGACGATCCCAGTTGTTGCAACCAGTGCCACGGTCGTAACTGCCGTCGGGAGTGTAGCAGTCGCTACTAACATAATTCCCTTCACGGAATTCCTTTCTGCAACACCCAGTACTCCACTAGGAGAGGGCACAACTATCATCACTACTGTAACCGTCCCTTGTACTGCGACCGGTTGTACGACACAACAGTATGTAACTACTGTTTCAATCACTTTGCCAACTCCTTCCTACCCCAATGGTAAGTTACACTCACGTCGTTATGAGCAACAAGGTACCACAGAGTTTCTCTAACAAGCCAGAACCTATTACCACAATGACTAGCTCCACACCGATTGTCGTTGAAGGAAATACGAAGGATATTACTCTGACAGTGACCATTCCATGTCCTGAGTCCACCCAGTACTCAGAGTTGACAGTGTTAGAGACGTTACCAGTGGTTGCCACCTCTGGAAGAATGACATCCTACACCACAGTTGTTGTGCCGTGTACAGCTAGCGATTGTACAACGGATCAGTTTGTGACCACTGTTCCAATCGTTCTGCCAACGCCCTCGAACTCCAATGGTAAGTGAATATTAATGTATTCCGAGATAATCCTATTAACACCAAGTCCTAGAAGCTCTTATGACAATCACTTCGACTACACCCATTGTCATTAACAGCAATACAAAGGAAATTACAGTGATTGCCACTGTTCCAAGTTCATTACCTGGTCAAGAAACTGTAACTGAGATTGTAAATGGTGAGTACAAAATTAGAGATAGTATGAGCACTTTTCTAACTTTTTTCTAGGACCCAAGGTAACAACAGTCTCGACTTCTAAGATCACTGCTATAGGAATTCCAACAATAACCGTTGTTTGCAGTGCTGGATCCTGTAAGACATTGACAGGCACGGAGACTGCTCCTGTGCCTGCTGTTGAGACTCCTGCAACTGCCACCGTAGTAACATCATCTCCTATAAACGGAGCTGAATCTATAACTGTCATCTGCTCTGGCAATGAATGCAAGACGTTGATCCCAGGCTTGGAAACTACCATTGCTACCCCTCAGCCGAATGCACTGGTGTCATCCTTTTCCAAGTCAGCAGTATCTACTGCCCCTGCTGTTACCGTCATCTGCTCTGAGGGCGACGTCTGCAGTACCTTATCACCGTCATCATCGCCTGTCGCTGCTCCTGCCACACCGCTCACTTCATCCCCTGTAGTTGAGGCTTCTACAATATCTTCAAAGCCAACCCTTGCTCAGTTCACGTCTCCTGCTTCGTTATCCTCTGTCGATGTACCCTCTACAGCAACCTCGTCATCTTCTATACGATCAATTACTGTGATCTGCTCTGAAGGCGGTGTATGTAGCACTGTTATGCCAAGCTCGGTATCGGCTGCTCAATCAAGTCCCATGTCTCTAGGAGAGTCTGGCAGTCCAAATACTGCTACTCATTCGAATGCGCTTAATATGCCATCATCTCTCGCCTCCACTTCTCCGAAGGCTAACTCTGTATCCGTAGGATCCAATATTTCGCCATCAGCAGCGAGGTCCCCAGATACTTCGCAGTCTACTAACACTCAATTGACTCCATCTACAACCGTGGTTTGTACTGAAGGTGTTTGCACGACTATGGCGATTCCAAATTCTGAATCATCGCCAAACATGGTCGCATCGTCTCCAGCCACAGCGGCACCATCACAGCCAGTTGTCACCGTTATTTGCAAAGGAGGACTCTGTACAACAATGTCGGGTCCACAATCCTCGGCAACTGTTGAGACGACGTCTCCAACTCCAAGTTCGGCCTTGATACCAGCTCAGGCTCCATCTCCCGTGACCTCTGAGCTCTCAGTTGTACAGCCAGCTTCTCAACCGGCAGTTTCGAGCACGGTGATTTGCACGGAGGGCGTCTGTACTACCATGCAAATTCCTGCTCCATCTTCTACTGTAATAACTCCAGCGAAGGTTTCATCTTCGCCATTGTCTGTTGCTCCTTCTGCAGCCCAGCCAACTGTACTCGCGCCAGCTTCATCTGGTCTCCAGACAACGGCACCATCTCCCGATACGTCGGCTGCACAGGCAACAGCAGCAGCTCCTTCATCTTTGCAGAGCACGGTACCTTCCCCAGTTTCTGGAACTACGGCTGTTCCATCGTCGACGGCACCCATCACTGTGGTCTGTTCAGAGGGCGGGTGTACTACAGTGTCGATACCTGCTTTAGAATCATCTCCAGCGTCGGTTCTTTCTGTCTCGCCAGCTGCACCGCTTTCATCTGTTTCGTCTGCCGTTACCTTGAGTCTGTCTTCTCCCCAACCGATGTCGGTAATATCACATGCTACAGAGCCATTACGAGCCCTAACTTTGTCTACATCGCCTGTGCCATCTCCGGAATCTCTGGTCTCACCGACATCGTCTATTCTACCACCTGGGACTGTTATGTCGCCATCTTCCGGAGTTTCAGCTGTCTCGCCTTCAAGTAATTCACCTGCTGTTCCGGTTTCAACAGAAGTACCTGGGCATTCTACTGGAACCATGATTTCACCATCTCTGCCAGTGTCTACCGTCGTTTGTACAGAAGGTGTGTGCACTACAATGATAGCGTCCTCGACACCAGTGACAGAATCTGTTGCCTCATCTGTGCCGGTCTCACCAGGCTCTTCTTCTTCGGTACCACTGGCTTCATCTTCCCTGCCGGTCACAGGGACTGTTGCATCGTCACCAAATGTGCCTGCTTCATCGTCCCCATCTGCTGTACAGAACTCTGCTTCGGGTGCGGTGAGTTCAGCCTCCCAGGCACCTCCTCAGTCAACTGCAGCTCACTCCGCTGCCTCATCGGCTCCATCAGTTGTACCAAACTCATCTTCGGGAGAAATGACGCCAGCTTCCCTTACAGCGTCAGTACCTGGGTTGACAGCAACTCAGCTTCCTGCTTCGTCGGCAGTATCGTCGGTCGTATCGTCTGCGCCAGTTTCAACATCAGGAACAACGGCTTCACCACCGACAGAATCTACTACTGTTGTCTGTAATGAAGGTGTATGTACCACATTACCCGTCTCTACGTTACCGGCTATCGATACTACTGCTTCGTTGCCGAATTCGCTGGCATCTGTTTCACCGGCAGAAGCTATTCAGAGTAGGCCTTCCGGCTCCATGCCTTCATCTATGCCACTGGCGACTACTGTAATCTGCACTGAAGGGGTTTGCACGACAATGCCTGTCTCTTCGTCGCCGGAAAGTGTCACAGCATCGCTTGCTCCTTCGAGCCTTGCAACTGTGAAGGGGTCTGTGAGTTCACTGTCGTCATTGCCAGCATCTAACATTGCTGCCTCATCTGTGTATCCTTCCTCGGTAGCGTCTGCCTCACCAGTTATGCAAAGCTCATCTCCAGCAACTATGGCTTCACCTTCTCCGGCTGCTTCATCTACCGTTATCTGTTCCGAAGGAGGGTGTGCTACGGTGGCAGTATCAGCAACAGAAACGGTCGGCTCGTCTTCTCCAAATACACCTGGTACGGGTTCTGTGAGCTCGCCGTCTTCCCCCATTGCGTCTGTTTCCCCAGCATTACCGACACAATCTTCACCAGTAGTTGAGAGTGTCAGCTCAACCTCGCAGGCCTTGCCTCCTGTTTTATCAACCATATTAACAGGGCCAAGCTCTTCTGCAGCGACCATGACTTCGCCAGCCCAGACGCCCCTGACAACGGTGATCTGTACTGAAGGTGTGTGTACGACAATGCCAGTATCTTCGTTGCCAATAACAGAGTCTGCTGGTCCATTATCATCTCCATCGCGGTCACAGGCAACTGAGAGCGTTATTTCGTCTCAATTATCAGTTGCGACGGCACCTTCCTTGGTTGCCTCCTCTGCACTTGCTCCGTTTTCAAATGAGAGGGGCTCTTCCGCAGCAGCCATGACTTCGTCACCAGTGCCCGGAACTACTACCGTGATTTGTACCGAAGGTGTCTGTACTACGATGCCCGTATCTGCTTCTCAGGTGACGGAGTCAGTCAGCTCATTGCCACCCGTTGCCTCTGTGCTGTCGGCTAAATCTTCAGCGTCGATTATGACCGAGATTGTTAAGTCGCCCTCGCCAGTATTGGCACCTTTATCAGTTCCAGCGGGCTCATCTTCGGCTTCTATGACCCCAGTATCTCCAATTGCATCGACTCCTAGTGCCCCGTCCTCAGCTGTTCCCAGTCCAGCATCCGAGATCATTGCTTCATCGTCTCAGCCTGCAGCAACTACTGTGGTGTGCACTGAAGGTGTATGCACCACAATGCCGGTATCTCCATCGCCTATAGCTGAGTCAGTTAGCTCATCGCTGCCTGTTGCTCCTGCTTCTACATTGCCCCCGGCTTCGTCAGCAGCTAAGGTTATGTCTGCATCCTTACCGTCTTCACCTTCGTCGCCTGTTTCGTCGATGGTACCAACAGTAGCAAGTTCGTCTACGGTGTCTATGGCTTCGCCATCTGTTTCGGTACCTACTACCGTTGCCTCATCTCCAGCTCCTGTGTCGGCCACTGGATCCATGGCACCATCGCCTCAACCAGCGTCGACCACAGTTGTCTGTGCTGAAGGAGGGTGTACCACATTGCCATTGCCGGCAGCCGAGATTGCTGGCACATCTTCATTGATGACCTCGCCTGTAACCACACCTGTAACAGGGTCAACTGGCTCATCTTCATCGCTACCGGCCTCTCCTGATACCTATGCCTTGTCCTCTGCTTTGCCGTCATCGGCTGTATCTGGTGTGTCAGTTAAAGCTTCTGGCACCGCGTCAACTACTGTGGTGTGCGGAGAAGGAATCTGTACCACAATGCTGGTACCTTCGCCCTCAGTACCTGAATCCGTGATCCCATCTTCGGCTGTTGTGCCCGTTTCGTCGGCTATACCTGTGCCTTTTTCTGCCACTGAAGCTCCGTCGTCTTTACCAGAAAAAGCAGCATCTTCTTCATTAGCTTCTCTGGCAGAGTCAGCTCCTTCAACATCTTCTCTGCGAATAGTCGAGACGGCCTCGACATCGTCACCGACCGTGCCTGCATCGATCGCGTCGGCCTCATCAGCTTCCTCAAATCCATCATCGGCAGCTGTGCAGTCACCCTCTCTGCCAATGACCACAACTGTGGTGTGCACCGAAGGCGCGTGTACAACGATGATAGTGTCTTCCTCACCAGTGACTGAGTCTACAGCCCTATCCACTTTGCCGACGTTGCCTCCTGTTTCTGCTGCTCCAGGTTCATCTGGGTCTATTTCTTCGCCTATAGTAGCAGCCTCTACAACCGTGGTCTGTTCAGGCGGTGGTGTTTGTACCACAATGGTAATATCTCCAGCTCCAGCCGAGACCGTTTCCTCACAGGCACCATCCGTTTTGTCCTCCGAAGTACCACAGACGAAGCAGCCATCCCAAAGCGCGGCATCATTGCTTTCCTCTGGAAGTGTCACATTACCGTCTCCGGCCACCACAGCTCCTGAAACGAATAGGGCCAGCTCTACTGAAACCTTGCCTTCTGTGGCTGTCGCTTCATCTTCTCCAAAGGCAACAGCCTCCGAGACAGTGCCTTTGCAAAGTAAATCTCCTGAAAACGAAGCCTCGTCTTCTCCACAGACAGCTGCCACAAAGCCAGCTACCTCACAGCCTTTGACAGAATCACCGTCAATCCCGTCAGCTACAGTTTCATCTCCCTCGATGTCTTCGGGAGTCACCACGGGATCGCCTTTGTCATCTGTAATTTGCGCTGAGGGTGGATGCACCACTGTTGTGGTATCTGCTTCAAGTGCGTCGGTTCCCGTACCTGCTCCAATGTCCCAGTCTCTTCAACTGGCGTATTCTTCCCCAGTTGTATCATCGGGAGCTCAAACTGGTGCTGTGACCACGTATCCACCATCATTGCCGACTTCTGAAGCTTCATCTACTGTACTCAATCCATCTTCAATGGTCTCAACTTCTCCACAGGAGTCCACTGCAGTGACATGTATCGAAGGTATCTGCACAACTCTGCAAGTGTCCCCATCTCCAATGTCTTCGCTACCTTCGTCTGTTGTTCCCTTCTCTGCTTTGTCTGCCTCAACAGGTACACCAGGAGTACCTTCCGGCTCAACGGTCTCGCCTGCACCTTTGACAATGACTTCCAGTACCGTGATCTGTACAGGAGAAGTCTGTATTACCGTACCAATTTCCTCTTCGCCCTCATCCACGCCGTTGTCTGGCACTAGTCAACTGTCAGTATCGCCTGCTCTGTCAACTCCGGTTAGTCGAGCCGTTTCGTCGGTTGCGATTGAGTCGTCATCAGCCATAACATCGCCTGTGTCGTCTTCAATAGTGCTGGGATCTGGTACAACAAATATTCCTGCCACTCCGCCTTCTACAGCTTCTCCCAGCAGCATTGTTGCTTCTGTTTCTCCAGTCTCATCTCCGGAAACTGTTGCTTCTGATGTTCCTTCCATGACTGTTTCAGTAACAGGATCGACTGCGCTCTCAGGTCCATCTAGTGTGTCCATGACAACTCAGACAACTGTGGTATGCTCCTCAGAGGTGTGTACGACAATGACGCTTACAGTTCCATGCGAGACATTAACCGAAATTAAGAGTCCAAATAGTCCATCAAGCTACCCTATTACCGTTGTCTCGTCACCTACAAGTTTGACTTTGCCTGAGACTGTTTCCACGCTGCCAAGTCCATCTTCCAAAGCTGAGAGCACATCACTGATGACAGCAAATACAGTTGGCCCATCATCTTCTCCAGCCAATGTTTCTCCTTCGATAAAATCTGTCCCATCTCTGGAATCTGCCAGTTCATCTCCATTGCCAGCTCCAGAGACAGCCGTTGTTACACAGCCGACGTCATCTAGTACCGTTATCTGTGAAGGAGATGTCTGTAAGACAGAAACTTTGCCTGGTATTTCCCCATCTTCACAAGCATTGTCTTCTGCTGCTCCTATATCACCTACACTGCCTGCTTCTTCTCATGAAGCTATAGCATCGACAAGTTCCCTCGAGTCATTGGCCTCTTCTACTGTGATATGTACAGAAGGCGTATGCACAACAATATCTGTTCCATCTGCCTCATCCACATCTCCAGCTTCATCACCTCCTTCCTCTGGGGTCGCACAACTATCTACAACACCTACCGAGGCTGTCGTTCCATCGTCCGTTGTCAGCAGCGTGTCACCTAGCTCTCCCACTTCACCAGAAACTTTTGCAGTTACTACGTCACAGCCATCTTCCAAGGTTACTGCTTCTCCTGAAACAGCCATTCCATCTTCAGGAATTGCAGTTTCATCTTCAGTTATACCTGGTTCTTCTCTGGCAATTGAGACCACGGTCTCATGCTCGGATAATGGTTGTACCACTTTTGCTGTGACAGCCACACCCCAGACTCCTTTAGGATCATCACTATACTCACCATCAGTAAAGTCTGAGTCTCCGGTCTCTTCTCTCACGCCCTCGAATCCAGCAGTGACCGCTTCGTTAGCTTCCGTCACAAGCTCTCCCGCCTCTGTTGCTGAAAGCTCAGTGCATGTTGCCTCTGTTATGAGCTCAGCACCGACCAGTGAGGTTGTGCCTTCCTCTTCGAAGAGCTCCTTGGCCCCCGAATCCTTGACTTCGATTCAAACAACTGTGAGCTGCTCCAATAACATGTGCAGTACCTTTACGGTGACACCTACGCCTGAGATGACTTCTCCGGGTTCTTTGGTTTCCTCTCCGTCTGAAAAGACTAATTCACCAGCTTCTTCTCAACCCATAGCTAGTGCTATGAAGAACTCAGCTCAAATCACGGAGTCTTCTATGAGTAGCGCGACTCCCAGTTCTATTTTGTCCGCTACTTCTCCTATGCAGAGTCAAGCGCAGGAGACGTCTGCAACTTCGAGTCCTACTACTACAGTCAACATGGAAGTATGCACCAAGGGAGATTGCTCTACAATGCCACTTCTTGCTCCAACGCAGGCTCTGTCAAGTATGGTCGTATCGTCATCTTCGGCCGTCCTGGTTACCAGCACTGTTCCAGCGATCATTTGCTCTGGTAAAGAATGTACAACATTACCAGCCACTATCTCGCCTGGAAGTACAGCGTCAATAACTATCTGCTCTGGTAGTGATTGTACAACGGTTGCTGCTACAGCACATTCAGGTACTGCGGTCCCTATTACACAAAAAGTGATAACCATTAGTACTCTGCGCCCATCGACTACTTGTACTGATTCTGTTTTCACTATCGCCACTACGGGGCTTCTACTTCCTGGACCAGCACTTCCAGTTCCTCAAACGGTAAAGCAGATGAGTGAGATGACCGTTACAATGATGCCACGCACCGGATCGCCATCGACCGGGACTTTGGAACAGTTGTCCATACAGACGCAAACAGATAGCCCAGTCTTGTTTCCAACAGGAGTTGTTGTTCCTAATGCTCAGGCTCCCGGATCAGCCAGTGCTTTGTCAAGTGTGCCAGTCTATGTGCCAGATACTGGGTCGTTAGCTATGCCGACTTCTCTAAAACCAGTTAGTAACCTTGCTCCTACTGGTCCAGTGGTTACGTCGGCTTTTGCTCCAAGTGTAATACCTGTTAGTAACCCAGTTCCTACAGCTTCTGTCGTTACATCTGCCTTTATTCCAAGCATGGCCCCGGCTTGTGTTGGGGAGGCTTGCTCTCCAGTTGCCTCTGTTCCGTTGGCTGTATCAGTACCAGCTTCACCTCTGGCTCAGACAGCTTTGTCCAGTTTACCAGAAGCTCCTCTTCCATCTGCAGCTTCTTTAATATCATCACCTCCAGCAGAAAATTCATGTATTGGTGCAGATTGTGTTTCTCAACCATCACAGCTTCCTCCTCCTGTAGAAGGAACCCCCTGCGTTGGATCAGCTTGTGTATCCCAAGAACTTCCTATAGAGTCATCCTGTGTGGGAGCAGCCTGTGCTACACAGGCCACTTCTGCTGTATCTCCCGTGGAAAGTCCATGCTCAGGACCTGCGTGTCTAACTTCGGCCTATGTTCCTCCTCCAATCGAGACCTATTGCGTTGGACCAGACTGCTCTGTTCCACCTGTCGGGGTCATTCCACCTTCTCAGAGTGGCTGTGTAGGAGCTGACTGCTCTGTTCCACCTGTCGGGGTTATTCCACCTTCTCAGAGTGGATGTGTAGGAGCTGAATGCTCCGCGCCTTTACAGGTTCCCCCAGCAGTAGAAAGTTCATGTGTTGGGCCGTCATGCCCATTTCCTATGGAGCAAACTAATGGAGCCAGTGCTGGACATGTATTAAAACGCTCCACGTATTGGAAGTCAGGAGCTGCTACCATACTTAGTATGATAGTTTTATTGGTCTGAGGCCTTGAAGTTAAGTTGTCTTTTATTTTCCCCCTTTTTTTAATCATTTTTTTCATTACTGTGGACTCTTTTGGGCTTGATAAAGTAACCGGCTGTCGAGGTAGCTTTTCAGCATTCTGTTCATTTGTAATAGTCGATCGTTATCCTTTACTTTGTACTTCTTCTTGATCATATTTTTCTTTATAACTAGCACATTATTCGTATTATATCATAATAAAAATTAAAATTAAATATACCGGGTTGTCAGCCAGTTGTTAGCCAGGCTTGAGAAAGTCTGAAAGACCCAGTTTTCCACTAGAGCTACTGGCATTTTTCTGCTTGTTTTTGGCTAATAAATATTGTAAGGAAGTCTTTGTTTTGCGATCCTTTGCACGCTTTTTGGCCGAAATAGCGGGTGGTGTATGCTTATTGTCTTCTATTTCTTCAGAGGTTCTCTTCTTATTTGGGTAAGAGCTAATATCAGGGGCATTGACTAGATTATTAATCGCCTTGTTTATAGGTTGCCCACTATGAATGGCCTTTGAAGGAATAAAATTTTCCAGCTCGGTGGCTACCACATTGTTGCACACAAGACATTGATATACCAAAGAGCATTTTCTGTGATGTGATTTGGGTGGTTGAGTATTGCCATGTTTAAAGGACTTTGACTTTCTTTGAAGTCTGAGTTCTCGACGTATCCTTGCTCTTTTGGACAGACCTCCAGAAGTTCTTAAAGCGTTTCCAAGTCGAATCCTTATGTTGGCAGTGATTCCTGGGATCCATGGAATACAACATTGTGGGCATGTTTGGAATTTGTATGCACTATCAGGAAGCTTGATAGAATCTGCCTCGGCAGTCTGAAAACATCTTAGCTGGAGCGCCTGAGAGAGCGGGCCTAACGGTAACGACCTGGCAGACTTGTATAAATGAACTACAGCAGCTTGTTCTTTTGACAAAGACATATTCTGTTGTGCTAAGTCAAGTAATTGAAAGCATCTCACGAATAGCGATTATCTAAATTCACTTCTGCGTCACGTGCTTTCCCGATTCTGCATTTCCAGGGGTAATTAATTAAATAAACAGAGTTCATTTCGGGTTCCGATTATAGGTACCGATTATAAACAGAACTCATGTTTTTTTGGAATTTATAATTCATTATTGGCTATCTACATAGAATGGTCGCAGCAAATCAGGCTTGCTCATATAGATCCTCAGCTCGACTCTTTGAAGCTTTGCTGAAAAAAGGCCGTTCTCCAACTGATACAGTTCTGACGCCAGTTCTAACAATTGTACCTGCTCCAATCGGATAATCGTTTGTGGCGGTATGGAACACTGAGCGGTTATCCCAAATTGCAACATCATTCTTGTTCCACTTGAAACGAACTTGAATATCATGACTGAATACTAGTAAATCATGAATATACTTTTTGAGAAGAGAACTTTCACCTTCCGAGAGGCCATCAAAAGATGCGAAATGAGTACCAAGGCTAAATACGGATTTCCAACCAGTGACTGGATTTGTTCTAATTACAGGGTGTGTGGCCGTCAGTTCATCACCAAAGTTTTCCGGTGCTCCTCTCTTACCAGAGTAGATTTCAAATTCACCACGGGTAGAATCCTTGAACGTTGGCTGGCTGAATGTACCAGTAAGAGTTTCTAAATATGATCTCAGTGAAGGAGAAAGCTTATCATAAAGACCGTATCCACTAGCCCACAATGTATCTCCACCGTGATCGGGTGTCTCAATAATGCGAAGCGTGGTGTAGTCAGCAGGAACAGGTTCAAAATTTACATCAGTGTGATATTTTTCACTGGACTTTCTGAAAGCCACTCTAGCATTTGAATAAACATCATTGTTGACTTTGGATGTAATGATCGACACCTCTGGGTCGATTTCCTCGGACCCATCTTCTTTCAGAAATCCACCTGCCGGAGCTACGGGGTGAATATGTAGACCCGATGTCTCTGGTTTACCAGCCAATCTACCCAGTTGGTCAGCCAGTGTCTTTTGCTGTGCAATTGTAATGTCCTGGTTTCTGAAAAAGACCACCCCGCGTTCTGAAATAGTAATTGCCAGATCTCTTAATAACTCTTCATTGTCAAGAATGTCTGAGAGTTTCGCATCTGGGTATTCACGACCAATAGCAGGAGTGACTTCAACAAATTTGTATTCAGAATCCAAGGCCCCGCTAACTTTCAAAGGGCCAGACCAGTTTGTGATAACAGACGGACCTTTATCAACTGTTGCCGCATAGGTAGATGGGCCTTTGAATGTAACCTTGGGAGCAGTGAGCTTTTGCTCACCGAATTCATAGGCTGGTGTAGTAGTAGCAGGAGGCATTATATCACGAAGCGTGTGCTGTTGTGGATAACGCCATGTTGAGCAGGTTATCTATTTATTTATATATCCACACGGATAAATTCATACTCATCTTATTTGTTCACCAAAAGTACTTGCTGGAGCCCGGAAATGATGGAGATGTGTCTCTTTCAAGCACGTCATCTGCACATGAATCATCGAATGTGCCTGTTGTTGGTGCAGAACAAAAATGATAAGCGGCAAGGTATAATGTCACTGATAAGGAAATTGTTCACGCTCTTGCAGTATCGAACAGCAGCAGTCTTTTGTTCACGACCGGTCGCTAAAAATTGTTCAACTTTGAAGACTATGAAAACAGTATTTATGCTTAAAATCCACGCCAGCGACATACAACGTGATATTAACGTGATATTGCATAAAAGCTTAGAGACTTGTTCCATGTAATTACCAATCTGGACTTTTGTACATCTGATTGTGGAATATAAAGAATACCTATACGAGCACATACAGTAGCTAATTTGTCCCCGCATATATCGTTTAACAGACATGACCAAAACAACCGTTAAGGTATACATTTCATATATATCGCTACTTTTTTTCCATTTCCTCATAAATCACTAACTCAAATCAATGACAGCACGTCCTTGTAAAGCTCCACGGCTCATAGTCTCAAGTACTTCTTGGATCTGCTCGGGCTTATAGACAGTAACCGGCACTCTGACTTTACCTCTACCCAAGAAATCCAACGCTTCAAGAAGATCAGTTCTGCTACCAACCAAACTTCCAATAATCTTGATACCCTTGAAGATTGCCATAGCAGGAGGGAAAGTGAGATTAACACCTATTTTGGGTAAACCAATACACACAAAAGTACCTTGAATACTTAGATATTGAAGAGCTTGGTTATAAGCCGATTCAGTAGGAGCAAGAGATAACACAATGTTAGCACCTTGGCCATTAGTGGCCTTTAACACAGCCTCGGTAAGGTCTTCCTTGGCATAATCGATAAACGCTTCGGCACCAAGCTTCTTAGTGAGCTTTTCCTTTTCTTCTCCAGTATCAATGGCAATAACACGCAATCCAAGGGCATCTGCGTATTGAATAGCCATGGATCCTAAACCACCACCAGCACCGGTAATGACAAGAGTCTGACCAGCTTTCGCTTGTGCTTGTCTAAGACCTTTGTATACAGTGACACCACCACAAAGAATAGGGCCAACTTGATATCCGACTTCCTTGGGGATATCAGGAACGGGAATCACATACTGAGAATGCACTGGCACGTACTGTTGCCAAGTGCCATCAAGGTGACAAGCATAAAACTTATTTTTGAAGCAAAATGCCTCTCCATTGGGAATGACACATGCAGCACAGGTACGACATGGATTGTAAACAAGAGGTACGCCGACCTTTGTTCCAACTGGATAAGCAGTGGGATCTACATTGGACCCATGTTTGACAATATAACCGAAACCTTCATGACCGGCAACATCAACATTCATTGGTAAAGAATCTCCCCAGGCGCCATCAATAAACGAAAGGTCAGAGTGACATACACCTGTCGAAGTGATACGAACCAAGATCTCGTCGGATTTAATCTCTGGAACCGGATAATCGGTCTTGACCTCGACCTTAAAATCAGGGCCTTTTTTAACTGCAACCAAGGCCAACTGGGTCTTTGGGATATCGACTTGAACCATGATCAACGGGCGTAATAATAAAAATATTAATAATGGCAATGACAATTACTATTGAAGTATATCAAAGATTATTGGACCTCAATTGAGACTAACAAAATTTTTTTCTTTCCCTTGATATCAGGTGCTTCTTATATAGTTTGAACCGGGCACACGGAATAAGGTGGCGTGACTGAGGTCCAATGGCACGGAAGTATATTCTCAGACATGGACCCCTTATCAACAATTGCGGGGTACATTACTCATAACTATGACTTTGAAGCATAATATACTCATAATACACGTCAAAATATTAGATCTGTCAATCAACGTGTTTACTATGTACATGTGTAACACTTGGCGCACCCCGCTAAGATCGATGGACTCACCGAACCCCTGCGGGAATCTAGCGGAAGAGCATACATGAATCTCGATGAAACATCGGGAGGGAAACCCAACGGTCGGATCGCTGCAACGGCGACTTATCGGACGGGGTGGTGTCGGACGGTAGAAGGTGGGGAAAAACAGGATCTTCACCGTCGAAGCGCACCACCCCACCCACCCCCACATTTTAATGATACTAATACCATAAATCCACAACCACAATAATCACAATTCCAACTGATAAATGAGGTCAATTAAACTCCAGATCATGCCGTTATAGGCAGAGGATGTGAGTAGACGTGGTGATATGGTGGTGATATGGTGGTGATATGGTGGCGATATGGTGGTGATATGGTGGTGATATTTGGGTGGTAGTCATTAAGTGGTGATCATCAATCAAGTGGTCATCTTTAAGTGGTCATCAAATGGTCATCAAATGGTCATTTAATGATCATCAAATGGTTCCATGTGGGGCAGGTGAGGAGGATGTGGGGAGAAGGTTTGCGTTTATTTGTGGGGTAAGAGCGTCAAGAGTTATGCCTTTCTCGGAGACCGTTGATTGACCGAGATGACGGCGAGGGGTTGTCGGGTTTCGGATTGGAGACGTTGTCGCTTGTTTTTAGTTTCCGGAGTTAACGGGGTGGTGGCATGAGGGTCTTGATCAAGCTTCATTAGCTTGGACGGCGACAAACTGGCAGACTCGAATGAGTACTGGCGTTTCTTTCTAGGCGTATTTGGTGGAGATGGGATATTGAAACCACCTTTGGTACCATTTAGTGAGCTACTCTTATTATTCTCTTTATTATCATTAGGCCTTTTCACAGAGACACCAGTGATTTTAGTTTGAAAAGTGAAAAAGTCTGGAACCAGAGTTTTTAGATCCGCTACCCATGTATCAGAATCGCCCTCAATGTAATAATCAATCACATTGCTCCACATTGACTGGGTCAATTCGGTCATATTGACTAGAATCACAAGTCCCCCTTTTTCCTTGACAGTTCGAGCCATGTCTTTAACGAGCTTGCGAATCCCCGTCACTTTCAACGAAGTGCCAAAAATAATTAAAAAGTCTGGTCTGGCTCTCAAATCTCGCAAAGTACACCGACCTATGGCATGTCCTTCGGAATGTTCTTCTCCGTATAGAACAATATTTGGTCTCAAACAGCCTACTCCAGTGAATCGTTTACCAGCACAAGTTCTACGTTCTTGTACTTCATAGCAATTAGGACACATTGGTGCTTTTCCATTATCCAATAACTTTTCAGTTTCAGAAGTCCATGAGTATTTACTTGAACATGACATACATTTTAAACTATTGATATCTCCATGAAGTTGGATAACGTCTGGTGGTTGAATGCCGCAGTCGCCACTGCCTAGCCCAAGTCCACGCTCACGCCCACTTACCTCAGACTCTCCAATCAATAGCCCCTCTTGACTTTCTAATCCATCGATATTCTGTGTATAACATCTTAATAATTTGCCCTTTTCCTTTAAATGCCTTAGAAACCCATGAGTAGCAGTGGCCCGTGCGGCTAGCACTCGACGTCGTAGAGCAGCCATGAATGTGAAGAAGATCGCCGTCGACATTTCCGAGCTGAATAGCACAACATCAAACAAATCTCGTCCTTTGACAACAGCATTTGGATATTGGTGTTTGACCAAATTGTATAATCCATCTTTGGATCGAAAGTCCTATAGAATGTTAATTACCGCCAACCACTGATGCCGAAGCCTGCTTTACTTACTGGAATCCCAGCATTACAAGAGATGCCTGCTCCAGTTACCACCACGACCTTTTTGGCTTTGACCAAAGCTCTTGCTATTGTGTACAATTCATGACGAATTCTGATATCCGTAGAGTCCAGCTCCAGTTTAACTGTCATGAGTGATGAGTGACGAGTGAGAGCGATGAGTGAGTGATGAGTGAGAGGCGTGAGTAGTGAGTGAAAAGAATGACTAAAAGAGTTATAATTGCCAAACAATCGCGTATTTGAAAGTTCAAGTTGAATATCAAGGGCTCGAAGAAGAGAGATAGCTAGCGCCGTGCTCGCGCGTGTAAACGCGCTACCCCTTGGACCCTGGCAGGCGATCGGCGCGTCGGCACGGCTGGCTTGCATAGGCAAGAAAACAAACAAACAAACACCGATTCTTGAGTACGAGTGCGAGTCTTGAGGATTAGTACGAGTGCGAGTGCGAGTGCGAGTGCTAGCACGACTACGACTTGTGAGCTGAACTTCTGCACTAGAATTGATGGTATTTGTTAACCGGCACATGTCGCCGTTGACTATGGTTTTTAAAAGTACCCAACTTTAAGATCGCCGCATACGCCCCAAACGCCTCACGTCATTCCAGGCACAGTGTCAAGCTCCAACTGTTCGTGAATAACTGGTGATTGAGATAATTTCAATTCAATTCATCATCATAAATTTTTGACTCTTTAATGGTCGGCGAATTGCGCCGAGAGAGTGCTGCAACAACAGCAACAGGCCAATCTCCCCTTGTACAACTGGAGAGAGGTCCTTTGAAACCCAAAGTATTTAGTTTATATGAAAAGTTGTTTGTTGCTACCAGCAGTGGAAATTATTCGAAATCAGATAATTATTGGTCCGAGTTCTTTCTGTTACGATGCAATCAAGCAGGACTATTTGAAAAATTGGACGGCGTATCCAGTGAGATGATGTTGACCAGAAAAGATGTCACTCAGGAATTGTTTGAACACGCATTGCAAAGTTTAGGCAGTTCGGATTATACTGTGGTAGAGAATTCGTTGGTGATCTTGTCAGTATTTTTTCAGAGTATCTTTAGTAAGAGCTTTATGAACTATAGTACAGATATTATCTCGATTCTTGCTGGCTTGGAGAAAATCGATAGAGTATTCCCCACGTTCCTGGGTATCATTAATATGATTATTCAAGAATGCCCTGTGCTGTCCATTCGAGTACTGGCTATTCGGACAACGACAATTGTCGCTGGAGGAGTCTATCAGACTTCTCTGGCGTCATATTTTTTGCATAAAAACTTGTTTGGCGCCATAATGAAGTTCATTGGCGAAGAAGATAGCCGGTTATATGTTGGAGATGCTTTCAGCCTACTGGGAATTCTAGCAAGTTACGATAAACTAGAAGGATTGAATCCATATCAGGTACGATTTGCCGACTTTGTAAATAATTCTACCATGCTTTGCATTATCCAAGCATCGGGTGGAGCTTGGAGTATCAGCATCGACAAGTACATGAATCCTGCAGTTCGAGGATATTTGTTAGGAACTGACATTGGTAACAGTGCAAATCTAGGTGGTAGTATTGTATCTTGGATTGGAGGAGGACTAGGTGAACTTGGAGGATTGATATGGAAACGACCAGAGTCCAACGAAGCGCTAGCTCCGTCACAAGATGACCTACCACATCCAACCATGTCGATTTTATTGGCTATTTATGAGTTTATTCATGCTAATAAGATGTTTTGTCGGCTGTTGATTGAGACTCAGGGTGTGGATAATATTAATAATAATAATAATAATAGGCGTAGGAGCAGCGTGACATCATCTTCTACTGGTTCTGATAGCAAGTCTCGTGGCCCCTTTGTGTTGTTCATCTCTCTTTGTTCTTATTTGTTACAGAATCAACATAAAACCATGAGAGCTGCCAGTTATGCTCGACTATGTCTGCTGATTCTAAGGTTATTAGTAGAAGACTCAACGATTGTTGCTAAACAACTAGTTTCCAAAGAATTGGAATCTTCAATCAACCTGTGCCGACTCAGAAACCCAGCCCTTCCATTAGTGACTGGCAAAATGACTTTATTAAATGGTATTTTGGATTCTCTTCTAGGATGCATCCGATTCAACATGAAACGAACTCTAGATTATGAAATGTATAACCTGACATTGACAGTACTATTTCAGATTCTTGCCTCTTTGCGGTCTTCGAAATTAAGAGTCACTTATCACTGGACTGAACTATGGAAATCGATTATTTCTCTTATCAGGTTTTTAAACTCGCATCCTCCAAGTGGCGGCTCAGCTTCATCCAATCAAGCCCAGGAAGCACATACAACGGCCGATTTACTATCGCTAATAATTGCTACGTTGCTTATTCATGGAGAGACTATTCTTCCTGATAATCAACAACATGACGATCTATTTTATCGAGTTGTAGAAGCCACTGACGATTTCACAAAACTCAACCGAATGTACGGCCTGGACAAAGGCCCATCAATGGCAGTAATCGCTGCTACCACGAGTCATTATGCGTCTCTTTTACAGCCTTCGGGCCGTAACTCATTGTCTGCCGAGCAGGTGGCTCAAAAAATCAAACTGGGCTATCAGAGCCTTTCTCTCTTTCAGTATGCTAGTGAATCATCCAATGAACCAACCAAAAAAAATCTACTTTATGATAGTCTTCCTTTCTATAAAGAATCGGATGAACGTCTGTTTCTCAAGAAAATCACCCGAATCGTTATCAATGATACTCAGACTCTGTATCAATCAAGAGAAACATAGAGAATATTTTTGCATGACACTTTCTTCTTTTTATTCTTTTTTTTTATTGCATTTTATAATAATATGATTGTGTTACAAATAGTACCTTTTACAACTACCAAACCAAAACAAACAGATTTTTTTTTTGATAATATAAATACCCAGTCATGCTTGACTATTAACAGCCAACTCCATAATAAGCTTTGTGGCTAGATGCAAAAATGGATATGCGGAAAACGAGTCGAACTCAGGGATCCGAGCAGCAGACCCGGTAACGTGAGCAGTAGTGCCGTCGGCATTTTCCCATCCATCAAACTTGAAATCAACCAGGTAATTATTCTGCTCAAGCTGATAGAGTTGGATGCGCATTTTCATTAGTTCAATCGATTGTTGTTCCTCTTCAGCTCCGGTACTAGGTATAGGGGTAATATCAGCTGAACCCAGCACTGGTCCTTGGACAGGAGTATTTTCTCCAGACGTAGAAGATGACGAAGTAGTAGTAACAGATGTGGCAGTCGACGAATCAATTGTCAAAGAAGATTCATGAGCTACTGTAGAATGTTTTGATGGTAATCCACATTTCCATCGAACATGGATAGTCCATAAATCATCATCAGGAGGTTTGGCCCATTCGGCCCCGAGATTTCGCAACGCACGGTAGATCTCGCCCATTACATCCAATGGGTACGATCTAGATCGAATTCCGAAATGCCATCTTGTTTTCGACTTTTTCGTCGATATAGGACTCAATTTCTTGGACGGTGTAATACCATAAGCAATCATATTTGCTCGATGATAAGCAGGTAGTGAAGTAGGTAGAATTGCTATAGTGGTATGTGGTGTAGACAATGAATTTGAATCAAGTGCAATACCACCAGGTTGGAACCGTTTATCAAATGTAAGTGTGGGAGGATTGCCCCGACCATATGGTTTACCAGTAGCCGAGATGGGAGTACCAGGTGTAGACGACGAGGAAGAAGCATTAGCGACTGAGGCGGCAGCCATAATCGGCGTCGACGTACGAGAAATGGCTTGCTTGATATCGGCAGATTCCTCGGGGTGTTCACTCAGATATCTATCAATATCATCTTTCTTGAAATGAATATCGCCTGATGCTTGGTGGTTATCTTTTAGTAGATAATAAGCATCTCGGATCTCGCTTCCACTATCATCTGCGCTTTTTAAAGCTTCATAAACTTGTTCTTTATCATAACCCATGGTTTTTCCTAGAGAAGTAACTATGGAATCGTCCACTTTGTCGTCGGTTCCATTGGCAGCGTTTTGTTTTCTGTTTTCTTCTTCATCGATTTGTTCTTGTTCTGGAGGTGGTAATAAATATGAAGCAATGCCCACTTTGAACCATGGATCCTCCATAATCTCTTGAACTGTTATGCGATTCAAAGGATTGACTACTAGCATTCTTTGTAGCAAATGTTTGGCTCCAGGAGATAAAAAGTTGGGAATCGTATATACACCTCCACTGATCTTTTTAAACAAAACAGGAATAAATTCATCGTCAAATGGTAATCTACCACATAACATGACATATAGAATGACTCCACACGACCAAACATCGACCTCTGGTCCAGCATAAAGCTTTCCAGAAATCACTTCGGGCGCTGCGTAATTAGGTGATCCACAAGAAGTCTTTAAGAAATTACCATCTGTCATGATGTTGGATAATCCGAAATCAGCAATCTTGACGTTAAGATCTTCATCCAATAACAAGTTCTCTGGTTTAAGATCTCGATGTACAATCTTGTGACGATGACAGTATTCTACTGCCGAAATTATCTGCTGGAAAAACCGTCGTGCTTCATCTTCACGCATCTTGCCTCGCTGAACAATATAGTCGAAAAGCTCATTGCCGGCAAATTCAATCACCATGACAATCTCATCTTTAGACTTGATCACGTCATACAATTTGATGATATGAGGATGTCTTAATAAACGAAGATACGAGATCTCTCGCTCCACTCTTCCCTGCATATCAGATTTGGCCAATGTCTTTCTATTAATAATCTTTAGAGCCACTCTCGCATGAGTGGCCATATGATAAGCCAACTTGACTTTACCAAACGACCCTTCTCCCAGAGTCTTAATGATCTGGTATCGTCCGATCCGTCCGGCATTTCCACCCTCGTGGCCAAAAGATGGCATCACGTCTGGGTTCCCATGGGCAACTGCCACTGGAGAATCTGAATGCGACATCACAACCTATAATAACTTAGAAGATACCACCCTATCTAATTCATGGACACAACAAAAAGTCTATTTTCTCTTCTTCTTATCCGTTGCAGTAGCCAGTAACAATTACCAAATTAACTTGTTTTATTCAATTTAGCTGAATCCACGTGTAATCCAACTTCCTATCTGATTACCTGCTCCTAAGATCAAGCCTACGAAGAGTCAAACTGGACGCTCCATATGCTACATGTCTCCCGCTGTATTCGCTTATACGCGCCTGGGTTAGGGCCACACAAGGGGTGAGGACTGGAGGGACGGTCTCCGACGGCTGGGCGCTGCCCAGACCCGTTGCTCGAGCTTCGCTCGAGAATGGGAAATGGGAAGCTCACCGTTTATGTTTTCGTTCACACATTCGCGTTCACGCTGCTTCGGAGAAACTCCCACCGGATTATTATTAATATATCTCCGTGCGAGCGGAAAAGTAACCGGCGATTGTTTGCGCCGATTGGGTCATGCCGAAAGGCATCCCGAAGCAAACTCCTGCCGACTCTGGACTGTCTTTGTCCGAGGGTGAAGGCGTCGCTCGTAAAATCAACGTTGCATCGAGACCTACATGGCCTCGTCGATGACTGAAATATAGAGTTACAGGATTATCACGGCTGCATGCAGTGAGTGGTCCGCGGAACAAGTGTTGTATCCGGTTCCGGTACGACGTGAGGTAGAGGGGGTAGAGTAGAGAGTAGATAGTAGGGAGAGGGGATCAGGTAATCATTTCTACTCATTGCTAAGTTCGCTGAGAAAGCTGAGCTGCTACCCAGATTCAAAATACAACGACGGCCATAGACTTGGAACTTCATTCAAGTCGGAAAACTATTCATGTGTTGACAAATTGCTGTTTGGAGACATGTCAGTTAAGGGGCAGGCGGTGCCCTGTCGATCTGTTGACATGATGCAGCAAGCCTTTCGGTGGGACCACTGTACTCGCATGGCTCATATAACCTATTTGAGGAGATACAATAAACTTGACCACTCGACCACTCGACCATTCGACCACTCGCACCGAGGATATTGGATGGCGCCTATAGTGTTTTAGGAAGCTTTTGTAGTGATTAAGGTTATTGTACCAGGCAATTGCACGTAATTAAAGTTCCAGTAGAGATGGTAGTCATGGCCTGAGCTGGAAGTATGGTAGAGTTGAGTAAAAATAGCCGTCAAAGGTAAGGGGCGATGGGATGAGGCGAGGTGAGATGAGATGAGGCAAAGTAAAATAAGGTGAGGGTGGTGATGGTGGTGATGGTGACGATGTCGGTGCGCTGACACGACATTATGACGTATAAGTGGTCTAGTTACTCTGTATATGATAGTATAACAGTCAGATAGTATACAGTATGATAGTACACAGTATGATAGTATACAGTATGATAGCATACAGTATGATAAATGATAGTATGATAATATATAGTCTATATAGTATGCTCTAGCCGTGTTGCAAAAAGCTTGCTTGCAGATATACCTGGTCAATGGATTTGTTATTGATTCATTCATCTGCTTTCTTCAAACGTTCGTCAATTATCGAACGGCGTTACAAAGCGGACTTAGCCCACGCGTGTATAGTCTGAATGGCATGCTATTTCATGCTACGTCGCTAACACTGTCAACGGTTCGTCAACCGTCGAGCTAGCTCTGCTGCTATTCTACCTTAACTGCTGCTATTCTCCCTTGATTCTCTCTTGATGGGCACTGGCGCAGGGCAGGCGCAGTGCAGCAAGTTCAGCTCACCTTGCAGCTCACCTTGCAGCGTGCAGCAGCGGTACAGTCTGCTTGTACCAAACGAGTTTCGTTTAAGCCCGAAAGATCGGCTTTTTGCTGCTGCTGACTTGAATAACGCCGACATAGCGACCCGGTCGGCCTTAGCCAGGAGATATCACCCATGAGCGAGTGTGAACAATATCGTGCAAACCTACCCACACAAACACAACCGAATCTCCAGCAACACTTCTCCCACCACCCACACCTCCTACAACCTCTTATGCCTATCGCCGAAGCGGACAACCCAACCACCGACCCCTGCTACCAGCGGATCCGTTGCCAGGCGTCTTTCTGCCTACCTACCTACCCTGCAGCTTAGGGTTCCGCGGCCGGCTGGTGTGCTGAACCGGGCTCGCGCGAAGATGGAACTGGAAACTCCAACAACTGCGCAGCCTGCCGCTCGCTCGGAAAAAGCAACATCCAGCAAAAAAAAATATATCCGACCTTATCGGCGATCCGACGGTGATATATATAAACAAACCCAAATCTCATCGAGCAAGTCAATTTTTTCTACCCCTCTTCACGGCCGTGGAACAACACAACCGAAACAACCCCTGTAAAAATCCGACAACACTCCCATTCTGCAACCCCATCTCTGACACACAACACAAGTAAGTATCTGTCTTTGTGGCGTTGTTCTGCCTCCGGCGGCTGGGCGCTGCCCAGACCCGTTGCTCCGCTTCGCGGAGGGCTTGGATCAGAGCCCTCGTGGGCCCGACGAACTCGACACTCCGCGAAGCGGAGCAACGGGTCTGGGCAGCGCCCAGCCGCCGGAGGCGAAACCGCCCCTCCCCCCATCAGCAGCCCCTAACAGGCGTGTGTAGATGTCGGAACCTGAGACTTCAGCTATCATGGCCACTGGCGAATCGGCCGAGACAGATAACAACACGATCCACCGTGCGTTTGATAAAGAGGCGAGCCAGGCAGGAGCGGTGTCTGACGGAATCAGCGACAAGAAGAAGGAAGAGACGAGCTCACAGGACAGCGAGGACGACGGAGAGCAGGGCGCCGGCCCCACCAAGTTCTATGGCCACCAGCATGATGATGTGGAGAACAGCGCGGCCTTGAGCCGGACTACCAGTAATATCTCGGAAGAGGCCAATGTGGAGCAGGATATCATTGCGCGGATTCTGACGGCCGGATCAAGACGGTCCACTCGCCCTACACCTAAAATGGGCAATGGCAAGGACTACCCACCTTTGCTGGACTACGACACGGAAAAATACAAGGTGGAATTCGATGGACCCGATGACCCGATGCATCCGCACAATTGGCCACTCAAGAAGAAACTGCCCATTTGCGTTGCTCTTGGGTTCACCACTTTCACAGTGGCTTGGGGGTCTGCTATTTTCGCAGCCGCCACAGAGGACGTGTCGAGGATTTTCCATGTCGGATTGACGGTGGCCATTCTTAATGTGTCGCTGTTCGTCATGGGATTTGCTTCGGGTCCTATTATGTGGGCTCCTTTGTCGGAGCTGTACGGAAGAAAGATTCCTACAGTTGTATCGATTTTCGGATTCTCGTTGTTTTGTTTCGGGGCTGCCACTGCCAAGGATTTCCAGACTTTGATTCTGTGTCGATTTTTCGGTGGATTCTTTGGTGCCGCCCCTTTGGCTGTGGTGGCTGCTGCGTTTGCCGATATGTTTGATAATAGCATGCGAGGAACATCGATTGCAGTGTTTTCTTTAATGGTGTTCTGTGGTCCTATTTTGGCCCCCGTGGTGGGTGGGTTCATTGTGAACTCGTACCTAGGATGGAGATGGACCGAGTATCTTACCGGAATCATGGCGGTTGCTGCTTTGATTGCCGATTTGTTTTTGTATGAAGAGACTTACCACCCCATTATCCTTGTCAACAAGGCCAAATTGATCCGAAAGGCCACTGGAAACCTGCTCGTGTATGCTACTCATGAGCGTGTGGAGCTGGACTGGCAGGACCTTGTCACTAAGAATTTGACTCGTCCTATTCGTATGTTGGTCACTGAGCCTATTATTCTTCTCATCACTCTGTACACTGCTTTCATTTATGGTATTCTGTATCTTTGTTTGGAGGCTTACCCAATTGTGTTTAGTGCTTATGGAATGAAAGGTGGTGTTGTGGAGTTGCCCTATTTGGGTCTTCTTGTAGGAGTTGTTCTTGGAGGTTTGGCTATTACGTTTATTTTCGAGCCCAGATATAATAAGGCGCTGGCTCTTAATGGTGGAAAACCCATTCCCGAGGCCAGATTGCCTCCCATGATTCTCGGTGGCGTCTGTTTCCCTATCGGTATTTTCTGGCTCACTTGGACTGGTAACTATTATCAACACGTCCACTGGGCTGTTCCCATGGTATCTGGACTTTTTACTGGGTTTGGCCTCATTTCCATCTTCTTACCTGCCATCAACTATATTGTCGACTCTTACTTGTTCTTTGCCGCGTCTGCCCTGGCTGGAAATACCTTTTTGCGTTCGAGCTTTGGTGCTGCGTTCCCGTTGTTTGCCGTGCAAATGTTTCGTAATCTGGGCACCAACTGGGCCGGTACGCTCATTGGATGTCTGGCTGTAGCACTTATTCCCGTGCCCATTCTCTTCTACTTGTATGGACAGAGACTGAGAGTGCGCAGTAAATTCGCGTTTGATCTTTAAAAAAAATTACAAGACCGCCACAAACACTACTGAAAAACGTTTTTGCATGGGCTCTCACTTCAACTCCCTACCTCTCCCCATTTACCCTCACTTTGCTGGCATCTCTGTTTGATATTTATATACTAATCTCTTAAGCTGAATAATACACTACTAATACCAGCGTGTCGCCCTGGGTGTGCCTCCGGCGGCTGGGCTCCGCCCAGACCTGGTTGCTCGCTGCGCTCGTGGCTGGGAGCGTGGGCTGTGGAATGGAGGAAGAGCTGACTGGTCCCGGCGTCGAGCGCAGCGAGCAACCAGGTCTGGGCGGAGCCCAGCCGCCGGAGGCAGACCCACGAAGAAGAAGAAGACGAATAAATAAGGCTAAATACAGGCTGGGGGTTCCAGCCATCGAGCGCAGCGAGCCACCAGGTCTGGGCGGAGCCCAGCCGCCGGAGGCAGCAAAAAATCATGAATAAATAACACTTGGAGGGCGAGGCTATGGCTGGGTCTTGGCCTCTTTTGCCAGGCGAATGCCCTCGTGGACCTCGCGCAGGGGATAGACGGGCCCGTAGCCGTCACAGACGGCCTTGTCCTTGATGTACTGGACCACAAAGTTGATGTCGACGTCCTCGGCGGACATGACAGGGTCCTCCATGAGCATCTGCCAGACGGCACCCGCGCCCAGCATGGTCTCGCCTTGTTGCCTTTCGTAGACAATGTATGACGGCTGAACCTCGCCATTGGCCGCAGGCGAGGAGGAGGAAGAGGGGGCGGCGGCGGTAGTAGCAGCAGCAGCGTCGTCGTGACCCTCGAGTAGAGTGGCATAGAATTGATGGCTTGGGAAGGTGGCCTGTTGTGGTGCGGGGAAGTTGTTATTGGCTGTTTGTAAGTCTGTTCGTTGGGGCGAAGACTGGCGGAGCACTTGGTTCTCAGTGACCAAAACGGTATTTTCATGGGCCAACCTGGTGTTTTCTTCAGTCAATTTCTTGACGATCTTGTCTGATTCGGCGAGCTTGATTTCCAGCTCGCGCACACGCTGCTCTTTGCGTTCTCGGAATGCTCGTTGAGCAGCTCTGTTTTGAGCCCTGCGTTTCACTTCAGATTCATCGTTAAGTGCGTCCGACATGGTGATTCCAGCACCGGCATTGTTGGTAGCCATAATTTCATCCTCACTTTTGATGGGAATGGAGAAACTTGCAGTGGAATTGGCAGGTGGTGGTGGAGCAACCGAAGAATGGCCCGATTCCGACGAGTCTGGAGAGGGAATCAATGGATTTATAAAATAATGTTGGCCAGAATGGATGCTCTGCGGAGGAGAGGGCACATTCGTGATATTATTATTATTATTGTGATTGCCAAGAATTGGAGATTCAGGAGGGACATTGAGGATTTTATCACATTCCACCCAATCTATGCACGAAGGGTCTGAGGGGTCTTCGGGGAGAGTAAAAGAATGTTCATGAGACAAATTGGGAACAACCTTTTGATACTGTGTATGCACCAGAGCCTGGTCATAGAAAAATGCAGACATAGTTAGAAGGGTCTTAGCCACAAACACACTAAACGGTCGTCAATGGAGAGAAAATAGGTTGTTTCCAAGCAAAAGCGTCTGATAACCCCCTTATTTTTTGTGGGCCTCTTGATTAGGGTATGCTAATGCTTAGAAATCCTGATCTAACAATTATACAAGAAAAACTCAGCCCAGGTAAACGCCTGTATATATATATAGGACTGTCAAAGGACTGAGACAAGGACCGAGATGGATATGGAATAGCAGATAGATGATCGTACACACACACGATCGTTCATGCAGATAATACGATTAGCTTAACCAGGGCACACAAGAGACAAGCTTTTCCTATTCTGCTCAGAGTAAGACACTAGATGTTCAAACTTATAACCAACCAACAATCAAAGGATAAATAGCTGTTATCCCGTGTAAAACTCCGTGGTGCGGTTTTACAACGCTTTTTACAATGCTGCCGTTTGGTATCTTCTTCTCGGTGAAATATACGAGGAAGAACAAAGAATTACTAATCTGGGTGGGATACCTCAGTTAAGGTCACCCAGCATACAGAATCTTAGGCTTGTTTCTGTGCTTACTTTATCTTACTAAACAGCACGCGTTTTGGATCTCCGATGTGATAGACAATGATAATCTAGAAATGATGGGCAAGGTTGTGGAAAAACATTAAAGCAAACTTTTGGTTCTAATATTTGGATATGTCGGAGTTTTGAATATCCCAAGTGAACTTGATTATCTGATTTAAGGCGGATAAAGCTTTCTTTCTATAGTACGGCTGCCTGCATCACGTGCACAGAGGACGAATTCCAGATTCATCTTCCTCTGGTTCACGAACTATAAACTAAATTCTAAATTGCATTTGATCTGCTCGGGTTGTTGCATTTGATAACCGTTTAACAAAGCGTTTAAAACCTGTTTACCCCCCACCCAAATGCATGATGCCGGCACGCCCTTTCGGTTGTCAAGTAACACATTATTACATTAGCTTAGCTTAAGAGTATATAGTAAGACATGAGATGATGCAGGAGTCAAACAAGGAAAATCAAGATAAGGAAACAAACAACAACACAGACAAAAAAGAATTTTGACAAACCAAGGTAAGGATTATCCACGAGTTACAGCTTATCCAGCTTCGCTTATCCAACCCTTAGAATGCAGATTCGGGCTCGGTGAGGTCATTGACATCCGTCTCCGACATCAGAGGCGTCGTTTCACAAGTGTCGACATTCGCAGGTGGTGGTGGAGGTGAAGTCGGTGACGCTAGCACTGACACAGTGGATGATGCATGCGGCAACACTAATGGTGATGATGATAAGCTTGATGGCTCTTGATTGTGGATAGTAGTGGTTGTATGATGGACTAGGTTGTTGTTAGTATTATCAATTCTTGGAGGTTGAGTGACATCGTGTTTACAGATTGGACACGTCTTCTTTCTAAATATTAACCATTTGGAAATGCAATCAGCATGGAACTCATGGTTGCATGGCAGTCTCATCACCTTACTGCAACCGGCTACATAATCTTCAAGACAGATGATGCATTCACCAGAGCTAACCCAGATTTTTTCTGGTCGACCCAACGTCGCTGATGGAGGAGGCGCGCTACTATTATTTGGGCCAAATGACAAAGGACCACCACCACTTGGAGATGCAGTGGTTCCGGCCTTTGCGGTTGTCGAAACCGTCGCCGTCGAATTACTGTCTGTCCCGTTATGGGCAGTAGTAGCAACTGTAATTGCTGCTGCATCATCTGTAGAATTGTAGTTTTGCCATATTCTCGTGGGTAACGCTTCTACCAGAGATTTTGGTGCTCGCTCTTTTAATAATCGATATCGACGATGAAATAAAAGAATCCCGTATATAATCGATAATGAACATAATGGACTGACCATTAGAAATACCACTGTATTCATCATAGGAGCCGAGTCGGGTAGTCGAGTGATTGTGATGGTCTCGAGACCTGATAATATATCATAAGATTCTCGTGAAACAAACGCAGATGGGATCTGGGCACTATCAAACTCATCTCGTGTATACATTGTTACCAAACCTCGATGATAGAAGTTATCTCCTACAATGACTGCTACTGCTCCCCATGACTGTAAAGTAAGAACTTTATCATAAAACCCACATCCTCCTCGTTCTACAAGAGCTATTTTTTCTCTTAAATCTTCATAGTCTTTATCATATTCACCTTGGCCTTGGCCCAATTGCCCAGAAGATCCACATGCTAATGAATGGACCACTGATAATGAACCCGTGAACCCTCCCAGTTTGGTCTTGTCATCATCATTACCATCTTTTGGATCATCTCCATCTCTGTCATCGTCACCGCCGCCATCACCACAATCTTCTCTCAAACTGCTAGGAAACATAGGACCAAAAGCTGCTGGTCGTGCAGGAATCGAGATATTATGACCTGGTGAAGTGATGACTGCTGACATTGGCATCAATACCGGAATCTGAGCCGTAGCAATCATAGCATGTCGATTTATTAGTAAACCAAATATCGCCATGGCCATACCAATAGTCGTGGCAATAACCTTTGGTGTCAGCAATGGGATATATCTTGGATGAGACATCGTTGGCATCATTGCTATAAAAATAAACACAAACACAAATAGTGGCAACAACCCACTCCTTGAATAATCACTTTGACGCTCTAGCCGCTCTAGCCTATCTCTATACACTGTAGACGCTCTCAATAAATGCTCTCTAATTTTCTGTTACACCTTTTCTATTCTCAAATCAAATGTTCAGTCTCAGGTGATTCAACGGCAAAAAAATTGTGGTGCCAACACCCATTCAATTCGCTAACTGGGCTATATACCTCCTCTACAGCCGCTCCACCAACCTATTAACCCATAGTACTACTACTACTTACTCCACAATTCATGCTGTTTTCTCCTTACCCAGCACATGTGACCTGCGCTCCGACGCCATCCTGCATTCCGCGGAATTTCCCCTCCATCCACTTCCTCCATCCACCTTCACCTCCTTCACCTCCATCCACCTCCTTCACCTCCTTCACCTCCACCTCCAACCTCCCATCCACCTCCCTCACCCCCTCACCCCCTGTTCTCCTCCTTCGTATGTGCGGCACATGCACTTCTCACCCGGTAACGCACAGGCCTGTGCTCATCGGTGGCTGATCATGTCTGACCGTCGCAGGGTCCAGGGGATACGGGCTCGGCCTCCGGCGGCTGGGCGCTGCCCAGACCCGTTGCTCGCTTCGCTCGGGCTTGGAGTGTTGGCATGACCTGCTGTGTGGGATGTGTGTGTGGAATACATTTATTGATGATACAATTGCCTCGCAGGACTGACTTAGATCGTCAATGAGAATCTCGTACCCTCTCTTACTCGTGAGTTAGAGGTGATATGGCCCAATTCCTCAAACCGAAGATTGTATACCATTAGACAGTCGGCATTGTGGGTATGTGATTATTTTGTGTCAATATCGTCCGTTAAGGTTCACTGATCGCTGTTCGCTGTTCTGGCTTCCTATGCCGTCGGTCTCATCCACGCCCTGAACAACTTACTCTTAAATTCACCAAGCCTGCGTTTTGATCATGACCATAACAAGCTTGAATAATTCTTCCGCAAGTCCGCAAGACCTGAGATGAGGCAAAAATTCCCGAAAACTTCCAGGCAACTCGGTCAATAGTATTGATCTCATCATTGAGTGTCTTGTTCAACTGAGCTGTCCAGTGCGTCAGAAGTGAATGGGTTACTCCTACTTGAGTTACCTATGTATTCTCCATTCTATTCTTTGTCCGGCTATAATAATTGAAGGCTTGTAATTCAATTTATCTTTAGTTTATCTACTGTTCTCATCTTGGCTCACTTGTTCACTCCGTAGTTGTTAGTGGTGAGCTTAGTTTCCACTTCAACCTACCACAGCCACGAGCCAGCTGTACGTATCCGAACGAAGTGAGCAAAAGGGGGTATGGGGGCTTGCCCCCATGAAAGTACAGCTATTCACCCTAGTTAGGTGAGTCGGACCAGTCAAGTGTTTGTGTAGTAGAAGGGAAGAAGAATTCTTTGCCATAGTTGACGGAATTGAATGCAATGAGCCCAGATGCGCAAAGAGGGCCCAGACGGAGTTGGCTTAAAGCTGCTCTACCATTCACCAACAAATAAAGGATGCTCCAAGCTAGAAACTGTTAGTGGTCGAGTGGTGGTTTGGTGATGCGAGCTCTGCTGCTGCTGCCTACGTACCTGACGTGAATCCGGCTCCATTGACAAGATCTCCGTCATAAATAATGAAACCACCTAGTGCAAACACAGATCCGAACCCGGCAATTGATGACCGTGCAGGTTTGAATCGTGGGGTTTTGGACGCCTTGGGCCACATTAATCCTACTATTTGATGGTGTTAATTCGAGCAACTAAACTCCTCCATACACCAATTAGACACTTACAACTAACAGAAGACAAAGCTGCGGGAAGAGGCGTTTGCGACGAATTGTAGATAACGTCCAGAGCCTGTCGAACAGGCGACGATTCGTCACCCTGTCCAGATGAAGACGGCACTGATTCAAGATCAATTGGATTATTAGACATTTCAATACCGACGAGAGGGGACGAGGGGCGGTGGTCGGATATGCCATGAGCACTGCTAAGATAAAGACCATCTTAGTATCCTTTAACAGAATTCTATTTGATTATGGCGCCGATCCTCCTTCCAGTCAAATCATTCTCATCAGCAGTGAAATATATATGTGATCTTTAATCTTTTTTTTTTCACATGCTGGCTTATTTTTTTCAAATATCAATTGATCTGTTTCCTCCAGCTACTATAACTGTAGCCTGGGAGCGAGATACTTAGTTTGGCATCATTTCTCTTTATCGCTTTGCCTCTCCCCGACTAAGGGGTTTGATCCATCAAACTTGTACATTATCAATTCCTAGACTTACAGTAGGAAGGTTTTACTCTAAAATTGCGTCTTCTTCTACCACTACAGAAATGAAATCTCCTCCTTCTCAGAAAGATCTCGTGTTTGTACGTGAGCTATTTGTCAAGGCCATTACAGGCGTAGACGCTTGGCATAGACCTCAGCCTCAGCCAGTGCTGGTATCAATCTGGCTTCATACCGATGTATCAGAAGCAGGTTCAACAGATCATCTCACATATTCTTTAAATTATGATGTTATTTCAAGAGCAGTTACAAGAATGATTGAGTCTGGCAAGTTCCGATCTCTGGAGCAGATAGCATCGAAAGTTGCTGAAGCAGTTCTGGCTGATAGCACTGGCGGTCAATGGGCTACGATTCATATCAAAAAGCCCAGAGCTCTTCTTCGAGCTGAAGCTTCGGAGATTATAATTTCTCGCCGCAAAAGTCCCACGTCGGGTGGTGGCTTCAAAATAGTATCTTCACCTGGTTCCACTGACATTGTCAAAATCAATAAGTTGCAACTGGTCACAATTATTGGTGTGAACAATATTGAGCGATTACATCGTCAAAATGTTATTCTTGACCTGACGCTATATAAGCCAACATCTGAAGAATCGGATACCCCTGTCGACAATAGTTCTTCTTCACCGGTGGCACCGGGTCCTCATGCTCATCAAACTTTCAATAAACACTATGATTTCCGTCATGTAGTCGACACAGTGTCGAATCATGTCGAGGATTCGAGCTACAAGACTGTAGAAGCTTTTGTCACTTCAGTGGCTAAAGTCATTTGTAAGACCTGTGGCGTTGACAAGGTGACTGTTCGTGCTGAAAAGCCCAGTGCTATTACATTTGCTGAAGCTGCCGGGGTCGAAATCACACGTACAAGAGATGGGTTTCTTCACGAGTCTGAATCCAATGATCTGGTAACCTCCAGTGCTCCTCGGTCAGATACAACTCCCCTGTTCCCGCAATCGGGCACCGAAAAGCTTTCGGAGTCTAATCTCATTCATGACGTGTATATTGCTTTCGGCAGTAATGAAGGCGATCCTATTTCTAATATCGAGCAATCTCGCCAGGAACTTGCTAAACGTGATATCAAGGTGTTGGCTACATCATCTCTGTACCTTTCAGAACCAATGTTTGTTACTGATCAGAACAAATTCCATAATGGAGTATTCCATTGCCAGACCAAGTTGACTCCTTTGAGTCTTTTGGATGCTCTCAAGGATATTGAATTCAATGCTTTTGGCCGAGTAAAGCTCATAGATAATGGACCTCGTACTATTGATTTGGACATTCTTTTATATGATGATTTGGTTATGAACAGTCCTCGTCTCAATATCCCTCATATAGGTATGCTCTCACGATCATTTGTGCTACAGCCACTTGTAGAGCTCGTTCCATCCGACTTGGTTCATCCGTTGACCGCCGAATCATACCGTTCGCATCTTGATCTCATTCCCGCCACCAGTGATGTGCAAGTGTCTTCCAAACTGACTACATGCATTCCACTGCCCAATTGCGTAGACCACCGTCTCGAATATGATCCCATCCATCACTCACGTCGCACTGATATTATGGCGATACTTAATGTCACTCCAGATTCGTTTTCTGACGGCGGCAAAATCGATGCCGACAATATTGTACAAACAGCTTGTGAGTTTGTTAAACAGGGAGCGAGAATTCTCGATGTTGGTGGCATGTCCACAAACCCCAAATCCGTTGACCCGGGCTGTACTGAAGAACTTAATCGGATCGTGCCTGCTATCAAAGCCTTACGTGCCTGTAGTTTGCTCGATAGTATCCCAATTTCTATTGACACATACCGTAGCCAAGTAGCAGAGGCAGCTCTTGTTGCTGGTGCGGATATCATCAACGACATTAGTGCAGGAGTTTTAGATCCTGAGATTCTTAAAGTGGCTGTTAAATACAAGGCCCCCATGATCTTGAACCACACACGTGGAACTCCACAAGAAATGACAAAGTTGGCCCATTATTCTGTACCAGATTCACATATTGAAGACAATAGTGATGAGGCGGTGATTGAAATGGTGGGCCGAGAGCTAGAAGATAGAGTCAATGAATGTATTGCCGCTGGACTAGCCCGTTGGCAAATAATTCTCGACCCAGGTCTTGGTTTTGCAAAGAATATCTCTCATAACCTGTCCATTATCCGCAATCTGGACAAGCTTCGAGCCCGTGAAGCTTTCAATGGTCTCGTGTGGCTATTGGGACCCAGTAGGAAACGGTTCATTGGTACCATCACAGGACGCGATGAAGCATCAGAACGAGTACTGGGTACTGCATCGACAGTGACTTCTCTTATAGCTCAAGGAGCAGATATCATTCGAGTTCATGATGTAGCGGCAATGGCCGAGGTGGTCAAAATGTCCGATGCTATTTCCCGTAATATTTACTAAAAACAAATTGGCGCACTAATATCCTTTTATTACGTTTCTTATGTACAAAATCATTAGATCATAACAAGTGACTCGCTCAAGCACGACAGTCGCGAGCAAAGTGGTTTTCACCACCACATTTATAACAAGTAGTAGGACGTCCGCCGGTCCTAAATCCACTACCACCTCCAACTCGAGGGCCTGCACCAGTACCATTACCACCTGTTGGACAATCACGGGCAAAGTGACCCTCTTGGTGACAATTGAAACAAGATTGGACTCTAGATCCAGCATTAGGGCAGTCCGACTGTACGTGGCCGAATCCTTGACAAGAATAGCATTGCTTAGCTTCAGTAGACTTGGGCGCTGGGCATTCAGTAGATTCGTGTCCTGAGCACCAATTGTTAGTATTTTTTGCAAACTGGACTCTATCTCTCCCAACTTAATACTCACCAGGTTGCTTACAGTTGTAGCACAATCTCTCAGTCGAGGTACAGTTTTCAGCCAAGTGACCGAGGTTGCCACACCTTTTAACATTTTCGTTAGATAATTTCGTTCTAAAGCCATTATTTTACTACAACTTACTTGAAACAAGAACGTGCCATCTTTTATCTATATCTCTGTTTTCAATAACTATCTTCCAAATCCAAATAATGCAAAAATTTCATTAAACTATTAATTCTTCACAATGCGCGCCGGGGTTAGGGCGGCATCAACCCCCCTAACCGTTATCTTATCTTATCAGATATATATATATATATATAATGATTATCGATCCTGTAACAGACGATGGAGAAGTCCAGTGGATCTATGGGCCCATTCAAGATCTTTATACATCATGGAGTTTGCTTGATCAATACAATATAAGGATTTCACTTTAACATTTGCATCGTTCCATTCTCGAGCTGCTAATAACTGCCAAAAAGCCGCCTTACGTATCCTACTGGACCGGATCGAAGTCGAGGCGATGATTTTGCTAGAATTAGAGCTTGTCGAAATCATTGAGGCAGGAGTAGATGAGCGATCTGTCGGTGGTGGAAGTGCTAGAGAAGCAGATGAAGTATTTGTGGAAGTTGGAGAATATCGCAGACCCTGTATTATATCATCATAAGTGGAATAGGAGGCACTGATTCGCTCCATAAGCATAGCATATCCAAGACGGCCAACAAGACGCTCATTCAGCGCTTTAAGAATCCATTTTGTCGACCCATCTGATGCAGCAGATGGGGTATTTAGAGTACAGAGCAATTCAGATGACAACAAAATACATCGAAGCGCATATGATGGTAGCATACACCGAGATATGTATGAATAGGTAGCAGAGTCAAGAAGAGGATCGATTATATCAGTTCGTGATTTAGCAACAAGCGTATCGGCAGTCATGAGATAACTGATGGCTGCCATTTCTTCACAGCCAGCTAGATAAGACCAAGCTTTGTCATTGTGATAGTCACGCTTCAGTAAATCATAGGTGGTATAGGCGAATTTATAGTCACGAAGCATGAACGCGAAATCGGCCAACTTACGAATCTGGGCTTCGGGCGTTAGATAACTGTATGACATTTTAGATGGCGATAGTCCATTGTAGTTATGATTCGGCGAGGCAGAAGCAGATGGTTTTGTAGGTGGAGTTGGAGATCTGGACCCGGGCGTCGAAGCTCCAGACGATGCTGCCGCTGCTACCCCCGCGCTGCCACCACCTAAAGAAAAATAAAATGGCGATGATCCACTGGCTGTGGAAAGAATAGAACTTGTAGCTCTAGTAGAGGATGCGAAATATTTTTTGGATGCAGAAAAAAATCTTCCAGTGATGCCACGACGACTTGAAGCCACCTGATCATTCCAAGTAGCAATACATCGTTCCATAAACGGAATCACCGATTGTACAACTAATTCTCGAACAAACAGTTGAATAGAGTCGTGATCTTCTTTATGAATTGCATGAGGCTTCTGGGAACGTGACTTGACTAGTGTCTGTAAAGGAAGCCATTTTGGAGGGTCGACAGACACTGTATCTAACGACGACGATGATGATGTAGTGGTTCTATTAACTCTAATCATATGACAATGAAGACCGAAATTTCGTTTCATTTTCTCAAACAGCGCAATGGATTTTTCCAAATCACCTCCCTGTTCATCATGGACCAGTACATAATACCGTAGGTAATCTTTGTTGATATAATCCGGTATGAGCTGTGGATCATGACTGTGGTTATAAAGACGAGATAATGTTTCTATGGGCTGATCATTTCGAGAAGAAACAGCAATAACTCCTGTTACTGGGTGGTTGAAAGTCTCAAACGGAGCAATCGACGAAGACGACAAAATCCGGCTGAAAAAGTCCAAATAGATTTCATTGGATATTTCGGGGGTTATAATCACTCCTTTATCCGAAAGTGCTTGTAATTTGTCTGATAAATATGATTCCAGATGTTCATTAATAAATAGTTGCTGTGGAAGAGAACGAGAAGAATCCGATTCAGAAGGCGGTACTACGGCGCCTGCTCCAATTGAGTCAGCAAATCGGATTGCAAAATCATCAAATGATACACTGATGGCTTGTGAATCACACACGGTGATACGACCGGCAATCTTATCACCAAACGGTTTCAACACCTCGACAAACGAGTCAAATCCCATATCTTTACAAACATCTTGTACGTCGCTTGAAGCAGTCACCGATACACTAGGCGAAAATGCTTTGGAGATGATACCTTTACACGCTTGAGGGATGCTTTCCCTACCTTCCAATGACGCTGCTGCCATATATATATATGGATACGGATCTGAAAAGAGGTTTGACTAGATTATTATTGTCTATTGACCTGATAAGCATGTATAATGATTGTGGAGATGCCGTCTACTGCGCGGCGTCAATTAGCTCACAAGTAGCTAGCACTCCCGATCCTCATAGTCTTCATTTACCGAAAGGGACCAAGATCGATTCACTAGTCATATCACAACGATATTATAATTGCCTACATATATTTTACGGTTACATCACAATTACACCAAAGTCAATTCACAATCACTTTACACTTAATTGTATCTGCCTGCCAGCTCTACCACTTACTTGAATGCTTCCACCAGCCGCGCGGGATTCCTGTGAATGCAGGGTGGGCATCAGCCACGAGGGCAACTCGTCCATTCGTCCACTCGTTACTCGACACTCGAAACTCGACTATATTTCTGTAACACGAGTAACACGAGAACCTGTTAAATAGATAACAACGTTCATCGGGACTTGACAACCAAAGGAAGAGAGTAACTAAACCTGAAAATCAACACACCAAGATCATCTATAGCTACTGCTACTTTTGCTTCTGCTACTATAGCTACCTCTACTCTACCTCTAGTCTACCTCTACTTGGAACGCGATTGCTAACGCGATTTCTAACCACCACGTCTACTTCACATCCGTCGTGTTCTGCATACCATGTTGTATTCAGTCTTAGTAGTAGTACTGCTGGCATTGTCTAGACATGTCAATGGGTTCTATTTGCCAGGTGTGGCCCCTACTGATTATGAAAAAGACCAGAGAGTTCCTCTATTTGTGAATAGCATGACTCCCAATTATTATGGAAGTTCAAAAGGGTTGAGTAGTGTTGTTTCTTATGATTACTACTTTAGAGCGTTTCAATTCTGCACACCTGAAGGAGGCCCCAAACAACAGAGTGAGAGTTTGGGATCCATTTTGTTTGGTGATCGAATCTTTAGTTCTCCTTTTGAATTGATCATGCTGAAAAATGAAAGTTGTAAATCCCTTTGTACAGCTCATTATCTTCCTCGAGATGCTCTATTTGTGATTCGAAGGATCTCTTATAACTTCAATTGGTTGATTGATGGACTACCTGCTGCTCATGAGGTCCAGGATGAAAGCACAGGCACCACTTTCTATTCGGCTGGGTTCCCTCTAGGAACAGCTGATTATGAAACTAAGGAGTTTGCTCTTCATAATCATTATGATATTAAGGTCGAATATCACCAGGCCCGTAGTGGCAAGTATCGGGTGGTGGGAGTGACTGTGGATCCTTCATCTCGAGAAAACAAACTGGACGACAAGGGCGATTTTCAATGCAAAGCCGATGATAAACGTATGATGATCCATGAAACTGAATCCGCCGATAAAGAGACCGAAGTGCGATTCTCGTATTCCGTGACTTGGATCCCTTCATCCACGTCGTGGGCTACCAGATGGGATAAATACCTACATGTTTATGATCCCAAGATCCATTGGTTTTCACTATTCAACTCGGCCATTATCGTGACTTTTCTCACTGTTATTGTTTCTGGTATTTTGCTTCGCGCCATTCGCAAAGACATTGTCCGTTATAATGAGATTGATCTCAGTGAAGATATCCAGGAGGATTCAGGATGGAAATTGGTTCATGGAGATGTGTTTCGAACACCCAATCATAAGATGCTTTTGTCGGTGTTTCTTGGTAGCGGAAGTCAACTTCTAGCAATGACAATTGTGACTCTTGTTTTCGCGCTGTTTGGCTTTGTTTCTCCTTCTAATCGAGGCTCGCTATCCACATTAATGATTCTTTTCTACACCTTTTTTGGTATAATTGGAGGCTATATCTCTGCTAGGGCCTACAAAACCTTTGGTGGTGAATCATGGAAATTGAATCTTATTCTTACTCCAGTAGTTGTGCCTGGAATTGTATTTGTTGCCTTTTTGATTCTCAACTTTCTTCTTATTTTCGCCCATTCGTCAGGTGCCGTCCCTATTGGCACTATGATTGCCCTTATCGCTATGTGGTTTGTAATTTCCATGCCTTTGTCGGTAATTGGTGGATTTTTGGGCACCAAGAAAGAAGGATACCAGGCCCCTGTGCGCACTAACCAGATTCCTCGCCAAATCCCCGTCCAACCCATGTACCTTCGACCTATTCCTAGTGCATTCCTTGCGGGAATCTTACCATTTTGTGCTAGCTTTGTTGAGTTGTATTTTATTCTCAGCTCCATTTGGTTCCACAAGATATATTACATGTTTGGGTTCCTATTTTTGTGTTTTACAATCATGGTCGTCACATCATCTACTGTTACGGTTCTCATGATCTACTTCACTCTATGTGCCGAGAATTATCACTGGCAATGGCGCTCGTTCATCTTGTCGGGTTCAGCGTCTATTTACATTTTCCTCCATTCCGTCATCTACCTCATCTCCAAGCTATCGCTCGGTGGTTTCACTTCCAATGCCCTTTACCTTGGATACAGCTTCCTCATCAGTTTTGTATTCTTCATCCTTACTGGAACCGTTGGCTTCATTGCCAGTTTTTTCTTTGTAAGAAAGATCTATTCTGCCATCAAAATCGATTAGGACATTTATAGTATTGTTGTTACGAAACCCATGTAATCAAACGAACAAGAATACAAGAGCTGAAGCCGTGAAATTGCGAACTTGGTAGACAGCCCCTGAGATTTCCGTAATGAGACATTTGGATCTGTCGCGGTCACGTGGGGAGGCCTCGAACTCACGAAGCCTATTATCCTATATACTTTAAGTTCATATCATTTATCATGTCATGTCATATATATCTTACACGCCAAATCATCGCTGGTGTTGGTGCTGCTGTTGTTGTTGTTGTTGTTGTTGTTGTTGTCTGTTACCATAACCACCACCCTGTCCTCCCTGGCGATTGTAGTTTCTATTATAACCACCACGGGTCTGGCCAGGACGGCCTCTTCCGCCTCGTTGGTTCCTGTCTTGATTTCGCTGCTGATATCTGGAGTCATTTCTGTTTTGTCTGTCTTCTTTTATCATATCGAGTATTTCTTCAGGAACTCGCAGGTATTTAATAATATTACCTCGCACATAAGTCTCTGGTAGCTTTAAAAAACTTTCACCATCGGCACTGGTTTGAATCACTTCTTTTAATGTCAAATTCATCCACGTATCACAACTGACAAGATGACCATTTAAAGTCTCGCCGGACTTGAGTTCAACCATCATGGGTTGGCCCTGGGCTGCATTGAGCAGCGATAATGGCAGCTATGAATCATGTTAGTTTGTTGCTCTTATTCTATCAAGCTCCATCTGAAATCTTTAACCTACCATTTCAGTTTGCTATGTGTTGGTTTACTGAATGACCAGAATTCAAAACTCATGAAGCTTAGGAATGGCTGGTAAATGAATTTGCTAAACATCTACTCCGGGTAACTTACTCTCCCTTATTTGTTTACATAACAGCTATGTTTTGTTAATCATGAAAGTAGAGAAATAATAATAATAAAATAATTATTTTTCGGAGAAGGTTGAGTAGAAAAACCCAAGAGCTGATTCATATTTGTGAGAATTCGTATTTATGAGAAATTAAGATCTTCAATGACATGTCTGTGATTCGGAATAGAACGCGTTTTTCAGAGGAATGGAGTTAACAGCACATTATTCAGTAGTGGTTCGAGATGGTGCACTTTTAGATGAAATTTGTCAGCAGGCTTTGCAAATAACTGCTCGGTTGGCTCCTGCTAGCCAGTACATTTGGCACAGAGAAAGATTCAACTTGAACAAAGAAACAGAAGCTAGTATTGATGGCGGGTGGCTGACTGGTGACACTCTTGTGGATGACTGCATTGAAGATGAATGGACCATTGTACAGATTCTGTATGAGCTGAGTAAGAAATATCAAGACATATATATTCAAATTAACGATACCGATGGAGAATTTCTATTAATTGAATCTGCGTACGGGCTACCTGACTGGTTAGAACCTGAAGTGGCTGAGAACCGAACATGGATTCATAATGGGCAGTTGTGGATCATTCCTGACTTTTTTTTCCCAGGGTCAAAACTCACTTGGATGGATGCTGTAAAATACGTTCAAACTCATGAGAATAGGGATGACTATCTATATAGTGCTACAATTGACAAAATGGCATTCGCAAAGCTGAGTTCAAGGTCAGTTAGTAATGTCCATCGAGCAAAGGTTAGAATGCCACGAAAAGCAGCTACGTTTTTACATGAATATCCAGAATATATCTCGCCTGCATTGAACGAGTTCTTCGCCCGCGACTCAATCACGCATCCAAAGGTGATTGAAAGGGGGGACCACTTTAGCATATTTGACGAAGATAAGGTCGATTGCACAGTCAAGTTTTCTCAGCGATTATATGCTAGGTTATTGGGAGAGAAATTCCAAGATGTTTCTATACGAATTGATGAACAGAATGAGGTGGCTGGTGCACTCTCACTAGGAGCTAAAGTAACTGCTGCTTTACAACTGCTAGCCGATAATATTACTAAATCAGAAGGTGAAAAGGAATGTCGTGGCTTTATCACAGATTACAAGGAGTTATCAGAAATAGGATTAGCTACCGATGAAACAATTCGAACAGAATGGGATAACACAGTCGATTCCGAGGAATGGATGGACATCGATCTGAAAGAAATAGAAGGGCAAGATGAAAGTACTGGAGAAGAGCAGATGGAGGAAGTACTGTCACGATTGCAGAAGTTCATGGCAAATAGTTCTGGATTGGATGGAATCGAAGATTTCAGTGACAGCGAGGAGGAATCAGATTCAGCACAGAAAGAGGCCCACGAGAACCACGACAACCACGAAAACCACGAAAACCACGAAAACGTGCCTACCTCCGATGGATTTTTGGATGGTGAGTCTCTTGAGGATGATTTCTTTGAATTTTATTGTTTGAATGCACTCAAATTATCCCCTGAGGAGATCGAAAAATTCCGGAAAGAAGCATATGATAAAGCGACGGAGGATGTTGGTACTGAGAAGGCTGCAGACACAACTGGTGGTCATGAACTCCAAAAAATGCGTCATTTGTTTGATAGCGACTCGGAGTACGATAAATTCTGCAGAGAATACTTGAAACAGAATGATGAAGGTGAAGGTGAAAGTGAAAGTGAAGGAGATGAGCAAGACGACGTTCAAGACCTTGATGCAGAATCTCTAAGTTATCTCCTTAAATCCTTGCAATCTGAGGGAGGTCTTAATGGACCTGCTGCTACTATGTTAAGACAGCTGGGTCTCCACTTGCCATCTGGATCTTAGCTTGTCTCGTAACTGGGCTTTTCAATATCAGACAGCATGTTACAGTCAAGCCACTGCAAAATATATAGTATATACTGATTGTACATGGCGATTTTACCATTTCTTTCACGGGAACGCTCTGCGCGTATGTAAATAGATAATCAATTAATAACGACCGTGAGCCAGTATATAGATAACGATGCCTTTCTTACATGATAATGAGAGGTTACAAAGAAATAATGGAAAGAATTCCACAAACTACACGAGCTAAACAGAGTTCATATATCATGAGCCAAATGAGCATGTTTTCTCAGTACAGATTTTAATGTGATGGAGTTTGTGAAGTGTTCTGCCGTACCATCAACTCCATGCCCAAATTAACATGAAGGTCTAGTTCTCTTTCAAACACAAGTTAACCATGTCGCTACGGGAGTTGGTGTGGAACGGATCCATTGCGCTACAGATATCTCTGGCAGAAAACGAGACACGCACACGAGCCCCCAATTACTTTGTGAGTAGACCGTCACAGCATGCTCGCATAGCGAGCTCAACGGGTCTGGGCAGAGCCCAGCCGCCGGAGGCAACCCCCCCCCCCCTCTCAGCCAACTAACCAGAACTAGCTTCGAGCCCCTCGAGCGTCGTATCTGGCTATTCATCTGCCAGGTATGCTGGAGTATTTCCGGAAATATCTGAACGATCCACAGCTAGCCGATTCCACGAGCTGGTGGTTTGAGTTTGAAGAGGTTCCTGTCAAGTGGAATTGGCCGATCGGACTGTCGTATGATTTGCTATCAGGAATTGATCCCACAGAAGAGAGTGATGTAAAAGATAGAAAAGAAGACGCTTTGTTGGATACGGGGTATAAGCCATGGAAACTGACTCTGAGATATAAGAACTACCCCAAGGAATATATTTTGGCATTGGAATCCAAGAGCTGGGAAGATTACTTTCTCAATCAGTTAAAGGAAGCAAGCTATATACGGGATGGTAACGCTAGGGCGATAATGAGTCTGTCGATGGAGGATACGACGAATCTGATGACAAGTGTGAAGGAGCGTAAGTAAAGTGACAAGCGGTACAAGCAGACACTAACTGTTCAATTAGATAATTATACATTATACTGGTCTATTTACGACGAGATATTACCATCTCTGAAGCAAAACGTAAAGAATATTCCTGTTAAAATATATCTTCCAGGATCGAATAGTGTTCATCAGGCATTAATATCTGCGTTTAGCCGTACTGATGGACATGGAGACGATGGCGGCAGCGAAGATGAATTACAGACAATTGGAAGCGCTCTGAACGAACATTTGAATGGCCTGTTTCCATCCCGGCGGACCTGTATTGTTGCCCGCCCGCTGATGCATGGCGTGATCTTGCCAATGTCTACTCCCCTCGTAGATCTACTATACGAAGCAGCTTATACAGATGGATTTCTACATATTTCAATAGTGATGATATCGTGATCCGTTCAGCCGTACGATGATGATATATACATAAAATCGGTTATAGAGACTTTCTTTTCTACCACCAATTGGCATTAGTTCTGCTTTTATGTTTCGTAGAGCAATGACGTCCCGTACTTATGCAGATGCCATTGAGGCGCTGAACAGTCTTCAGACGAATTTTTCAATCATTGATGCTATTCGCAAATCTGGCGGCAAGTCTAACAAGGACGCAATTCCTCAGATGCTAGAATGGGCCAGGAGAGCGGGATTTCCTGATACAAGGGCTTTTGATAAGCTGAATATTATCCATGTTACTGGAACAAAGGGTAAAGGGTCGACTTGTGCGTTTGTTCAATCGATTGTGAATCAATATAGAGGGGACAATAGTAATAATGTCATCACCAAAGTCGGTCTTTATACATCTCCTCACCTGAAATCAGTTCGTGAACGAATCCGCATTGATGGCGAACCAATTGGTGAGGAAAAATTCGTAAAATATTTCTTTGAACTTTGGGACCATTTGGAGTCGACCCAATCGAATGAAGCAGATTTCCCGGATATGGTCACAGGAGTCAAGCCAGTGTATTTTCGGTATCTGACGTTGTTATCATTCCATATCTTTTTAAAAGAGGGTGTGGACACAGCCATTTATGAGGTTGGTATTGGTGGAGAATACGATTCTACTAATATCATTGTTAAACCTACTGCTACGGGTGTGTCATCTCTAGGACTAGATCATACCAATATTCTTGGTAATACAATTGAAGAAATTGCTTGGAACAAATCTGGCATCTTCAAAAAGGGCGTTGCTGCGTTAACTATCCCCCAATCTGAACAAGGAGCTCTGAAAGTTCTCAAGGAGCGTGCTTTAGAGAAGGCCAATAGAGAATTACAAGTTATCCCTGTTCATCCATTAATTGCCAATAACTCGATCAAGCTGGGCTTGGCTGGCGAATTTCAGAAAACAAATGCATCACTTGCTGTAGGTCTGGTTACTGAGCATTTACGTACTCTGAACATTAGCACAGAGTTACCTAGTTCTGATAAACTTCCAGAGAAGTTTGTTACTGGCCTTGAAACCGCTTCGTGGCCTGGTAGATGTCAAATGATTAACGCAGGTTCTATCACTTATAATCTCGATGGTGCTCATACACAAGAAAGTATCACAGAAGCAGGCAAATGGTATGTGTCTCAAGTGCAACAAGAGCCCAACGGCACTGTTCAACACCGTGTTCTCCTTTTTAATCAACAAAACAGAGATGCCAACGCTCTTGTGAAAACACTACATAGCATCCTATCTGCAGGTGGTGTGACATTTGATCATGTCATCTTCACCACCAACGTAACTAGAAAAACAGGCTATTCTGCCGACCTGACATCTCTTAATACATCCAAGGAAGCAGTAGATGAACTTGTTGTGCAAAAGGCATTGTCAAATGCTTGGGAGCAAATCGACACTTTTGCTGAGCGTCATGTGTTTAGTAATATCGAAGACTCTGTTAATTTTATTAAGGGTCTTGGTGGAGAAACTAGCGTTTTAGTCACTGGAAGTCTAATTCTTGTAGGAGGATTCCTTGCTGTAATAGAGGAATAATCTAGTCTTAATATATATATATATATATATATCGAAGAACTTTAGAATGGCCTCCATGTGTTACCTCGCCAGTCTGGATCACGATAAGACTCATTTGCTGACCAAATCTGATCCTCAGAGGTATACTTGTGCGGTGGCAAATCAAATGGCATTCGTATATACACAGTTTCTGTAGGGTGTGTCTCTAGGTCTCTATTAGTCTTGTGATCTGATTTGTATATGGGAATAAGCGCCACACGGGGACCAGATCCATTATGAAACACCTGGCCATGAATCAGCACTCCACACTCCCACGACTGGATCCAAAGGTTGCCCTTTGTTTTATTCACAGTTCCCCAGGCATGCTTTGAAAGATTGGCAGATGTCAGTAGAAACCATTCAAGTTCCTTGCCATCATTGATAGCTTTCAGGTAGGTTTTGATATGGGGAGCACAACGCTGCCGACCAGCATCGAAAGCTGACCATTTATGGAGCATCGGTTTGATATATTCTAATTGCTTGAGTTGTGGAGTAGACTGCCTTTTGAAATGTATAGATGATCCCGAGATATATCCTTCTAGAGAATCAGCTACTTCTTGTACGGTGGGAAATATAAGTTTCACAGGTACCTTGGGACCTTTATCAGTATAAAAAGGCCTTCCATTCAAAGCATTGGTAATCACCGGTCCCAAATATGAATCAGTAGCACCAAGAGTCGCAATTGACGATACCTGGGCAACTATATAGTCTGATTCTTTGGGGACGGGGTCAGTAATGCTTTCTATCTCTCTTTGTAGTTTTACGACTCCCCATTGGCCAAATTCAGGGTCATGTTTATCATAATTGCCAGGAGCAGAAGCTACAAAAACAGCTTCTACAGGTGAAAAGTCATATTCAGCCAACTTTTTAGCCACCAGTTTTGCTGATGTGTTTGTGTATTTTTGAAGATATTTCAAAAAGTCTTGGCCAAACTTTTCGCCAACCGAAGACCGTGGAGAGGACTGGTTGATGCTCTTTTTGAGTAATCGTGGGGACTTCCATACGCCTTGAGTCATATTGGTCCAATCAAATTCGATGAGATTTGCAGTATGAATAACCACTTGTGCTTCTTCATGATCAGTATCTTTGGTTCTGAAAAATAGAACCATCATCTTAGTATGATGAGTAGCGTAGTCGTTTATCAATTTCTCACCATCAAGGATAATATTTTCGCTGAAATCGCATTGGTTTCTTTCAGATTTTAATATATCACCTGTATTATCCTCTCTGGGCTTTTTCCCATATATGAAATAAGATTTCAGTACTGGTCGACATTTATAATGTATCTTCTCCATGATAAAGGGCAATTCAAACATGAAATTAAACTGCCACTAGTGATTGTTAGTTGGAAGGGAGAGAAGGGAGGAGGGAGGGAGAGAAGGGAGGAGGGAGGGAGTGAAGGGACGTGAAAACGACGTGAAGACGACGTGAATCAAAGTCTCGGTAATCATACCATTAAAGTCAGATCTTGGTGACCTATTAGATCCTGTAGAGTGAGAGCATCTACATTCTCCTCACTAGGAAGATCATATATTGAAGTCAAGTGAATTGGTGAACTTCGAGCTCGATGTGTTCGTTCCCGCTTAGTTGTCTGATACTTTTGGTCATCTTTAATAGATTCGAGAGACCGTTTTTTCATTGTAAACTCATGAACTTGATGTTGGAATCAAAGCTTCAGGCAATGTGTGCAGCAAATACTAAGTGGCTTGTTTCTGCCGCACGCGCTGGCTACCCCAGATAAATATGTCAGACCAACAACCTAGACTTGAAGTCGCTATTCCTATGAATTGGATTCCAGAGCAGGTTTCTACTGACGAATCTTCTTGTCGGGCTCGGTCCCAAATCAATTGCCTTGACCGTCATCATTAGTCTGGGTTAGGTGTCGCGCCTAAAGTAGATATTTCAGGGGTCATTAACAAACTGACCTACCACGTTAGGTGTAATACGTAATGTCTAAAGGACAAAGTCATAGTCGATTCGACCATCTCTCAGTATCGCTCGCCACTGCTCGCATCCCTCTCTCGTCATTGCTCTCTTTACCTCTCTTTACCTCTCTTCACCACTCTTCACCACTCTTCACCACTCTTCACCTCCTCATCTCTCTTGTAGCTCACTCTAATCTGGCGTCAGTATCTAGTTACATATTCCGTTCAGTTATTGGCTTCTGCTTCATTTCCCAAATCGATACTGGTCCCGTCGACACCATAATAAACACTACTGTGGGATATAATTAAACTGAAACTCTAGCATTGTCGGACGTTGTGAAAGCATAAGACACACCAACAGAGTTAAGGGATGAGTCCAGTGAAACGGCCATGAAACGGCCAGTGGGCCACTTGTCTGACTGAGACCCAGAAGCCGCTGGGTTACTCCTCCCGCTATTGATATCTCCCTGGCTTGAATCTCGGCCTGTGCTGCTGCTGCTGCTGCCGCCGTGCGATTATTATGCTATTTCATGCTCATCCTGCAAAGGAGTCAAGAGCATTACTCGTGTTGACTGAGTGGAACTGGTCCAGTTTTTGAGCCTTTAGAATGCCGACGTCTCATCTCAAGCACCATCTGCCCATGACAGTCTATTGCTCGCTTGCTCTCTTGCTCTCTTGCTCGCTTCCTCACCTACCAGCCCCCTCACCCTCACCTCCTCACCTACCTTAAGCCTCTAACCATCTGTCGCGCCCCTGAATCTACGCGCAGGTACGTGCTGAGCCCACTCGCGACAACGACGCCGTAGCATAAACTTTCCTCCCAACCTCGTCAAATAAATTACCTCCCCAATCAAGAAGAAAACCCTAATTAAATTACCTATTAGCTATACTAATACTCTTATACAGAATATCTTCTTCTTCCTCTTGACTTGTACTGCTGATTACTACATACCACTCGGCATTGAAGTAGAAGCGTTTGTTGTTTCCTGGCAGATATGCTGTCCATAAGCTAACTTTAACATTTTAACATTAACGTTTATCGATTTACAAGTCAGTGAGAATCACAACATCACCACAAACCACAGAATCACAGAACCACATATACACATATACACATAAGCACACAAACACAACCACACAAGTGTAAGCGTGACAGCAACACAGAAAACGACAGGCCACGGCCACGAACTAGAACACACTCGCTAGCACCTGCTCTCACCTGCTCTCGCTCTCACCTGCTCTCGACCTCCCTCAACGTCCCTCAACCCTCAACCTCGTTTATTCTGCCTGCCTGGATCAGATTGATTCGATTTACTACCTGTTAAAATGGAGTTCTCGAGCGACGTCGCGTACCTTTTAGGAGTTCACGACTTCACTGCTCGGTCAGACGATGAGATCTCGGTACAAAAAGGCGACAGGATAGAGATTATTGAGACAGACCGTGAATACGGTGACGGCTGGTATATTGTAAGTTAGGCATCTACAGTCTCTGACAAAGCTAAACTAACACGTTTTTAAAGGGCAAAAACCTAAGAACAGATGAAACTGGGCTGTTTCCAAAAGTATTCACAACCGAGCTCATAGTTACAACTCAGCCACCACCATATGATGTTGCAGATCACAGTACGAATGGCAACAGTGCCACTACTACGAATGGGCCGTCAGTCCACGATACGATTTCTGATATCGATGAGGCCATATCCGAGTTTCAGAGTAGAGGTATCGATACTGGCAAAAGTGGTCTGGTTCGCAATAGCCACCAGCAGCAGCAACAACAACACCAACAACAATATAATACTGAAGACACTGATAGTTTACCCAGTTTGAGTAATATTCCAAACTGGACGTCATATGACATAAAACAGTATTTCACATACCGGGGCTACGAGTCTGAAGTCTGTGATCAATTTGTTCATCATAAAATCACAGGGTCCATCTTATTGGAACTGGATCTGGCATATTTAAAAGAAATCGACATCACTAGTTTCGGCACTCGGTTCGAGATATCGAAAGATATCAAATATTTAAACTCTCTTGTGGCTGCCCAAAGATCGGGTGAAAGCGCTAGTATAGCTGCTGCCACTGCAGCTATTACTCGTAAATCAAAGACCAAGTCGACTCATTCCCGAGAACGCACGGTTAGTGGCAATAATAACAAAGGCTTGATGCTCGCACCACAAACACCCAAAAAATCACCTCAGAACAACGACCAATCGTCACCAATACGGCCAAGAACTTCTTCTCTGCGTTCATCCTCATCTACTACCGATGAGACGACCTTTTCAGCTATTGGATCCCCATATCATGGTAAAAACAAGAGCAGTGATAGCGATCTTCTGATGCGAAATCCTTCTTTCAATAAAAACTGGACTCACCCTATGAAACTTAGTCCTGGTTTTGAAGAGGAGTCAACCTCGTCACCCCAGACCCCCGAACTCCTATCCAGCTCGCAAAACATTGGCCTGTTATCTCCAAATTCTCTCAATGAATATAATGAAACAACTGGTCCTAGAACTCAATCTGACCTAACTGCCTCAAGAAGACGCTCATATACGATTGATGCCTTAACAAACTCGATGTTTTCCGTTGCTCCAGCTCCTGAGCAGCAGCACCAACATACTAGAAATCCTAGTGGAGACACTCTTCGAGTCAAGACAAATAATGACAATAATGGATTCAGGTATCATAATCATGTCCGATCCACCTCGTCGTTGCAGTTGAGAGATAGAAACGATGATATAAGTATTTCGGCTGAAGAAGCAAGAAAATCTCATCGCCGTCATTCAAGTATTATGAGTTTCATGACCACTACTCATAACCTTGCTTCGACGCTTACTAGTCCTGCTGATAATGTTACTAATGTCCAGGCTGGAGTGCATGATGCTGCTTCGTATTCATCTTCTCCTAGAGAGGATGTTGGACTTGAATCAGAATCAGCCGCCAGTTCGATGGGTGATGTCGCTACTACTAGTAGTGGTGGCATGGGAGGTGTCAGTGCTGCTGCTAAGAAATATCTCGATCTTCTTCCCGGTCGTAATAGTAGTGGTACAGATGTACCTTCTAGTACACCGCCTATTAATGGCAGTAAACGCATTGGTACAGATCCACTACAACCAACCAACACAGAAGCACCACCTCCATCTCCTAAACGATCGGTGACTTTGAGCAAAAACAAGTTGCGAAGTAGCCCATCTCAGCATAACCTCAAGAAGATCACTAAACAAAAGACATCGGCCTTCATGGAAGGTATAAGACAAGTTACTGCTGATGAGTCTGCTAAAACCGCCAGTGTTTCTGGATGGTTACATAAACGTGGAGGAGTAGGTGTTGGAACTTGGAAAGGTCGATTTTTCACTCTTCATGGTACAAGATTATCATACTTTACGTCTCAGAAAGATTCAAAAGAACGTGGTCTTATTGATATCACTGCGCATCGAGTTCTACCTGCCAAAGAAAATGAGGACAAATTAATCTCTCTCTATGCAGCTAGTGTAGGAGCTGGGCGGCATTGTTTTAAGCTGGTTCCACCTGCTCCTGGGTATAGGAAAGGGGTGACCTTTACTGCTCCAAAGGTTCACTACTTTGCAGTGGATACTAAGGAAGAAATGAGAGCTTGGATGGCGGCGTTGATGAAGGCTACTATTGATCGAGATGATAGTGTACCGGTGATTTCTTCTTGTTCCACTCCAACCGTGCCTCTTCCCAAGGCTCAGGAACTTTTTGCTGCGGCCCGTGCTCGTGACGAGGATTTGCGTGCTCGAATGATTGCTGGCGGCCTGGCTAGTAACGCGAACAACAACAACACTAATAATAATAATAATAGCAAGGTACCAGCAGGAAGCATGAGAACTAATAATAACATCAACACTAATAGCGCCAACGACAATTTCCCCACGACTCCTGATTCTCCCACTGGCTCTTCACTTCAATCTTCGGGGACGGCTTCTTCCACCAATTCGTCGTCTTTAAAAGTCTCGTCTCCTAATAGTTTCTATCCCTCTGCGGGATTTGGCGAGTTCCAGCCATCCGACATTCGACATTTGACCACCAAGACTGCTGGTCTACAGATTGTCACGAATCTCGAAGATCCATGATCTATTTTATATTATTATCCTTGTAATGAATATTTATGACGGTTTTATAACTTTTTCTCAAAAGACCAGGTCGCGGGTCCATGCCGAGCTTGAATATCCGAGGGACAGTCGAGTTTACTAATATATATATATATATATATATATATTATACAGTGGTATTAAAAACATTGAGACCCTCAATTGCATCCTTGATGAGGCCGCTACCTTTAGGATCCAGGTCTAATGCAATTGTAAAGTGCTTAATAGCAAGGTCTCGGTTGTTTAGAAGCTTGTAAAGTTGACCGAGAAGGAAATGAACACTGGCCTCATCAGGGGCCAAAGTTTTGAGATAATCGAATTCCACAAGAGCGGCATTGTAAAGACGAAGCTGAATCAATACTCTTGCCTTTTTATACCTTGCTAGAGCACTGTTGGGTTGGATTTCACAGGCTCTTTTATACTGCTCTAAAGCTTCAGGGAAATTGCCCTGTTTCTCTAGAACCATGCCAATACAACATATTAGCACAACATTACTTGGGTTGATAATTGCAGCCCTCGAAAAATGGAACTCAGCATACTGTAGATTGTCTAGACGCATAAACACCATTCCAAGACCATACCAAGCGTTATAATGACGATTATCAGCACGAATCGCAAGCCGGAAAGAATCTTGAGCACTTTCATAAGCTTCAGTAGCCACTTGCTCATGCGCTAATAAAGTATAAGCATAAGGAGAATCGGGATCAATGCTAATGGCCCGTTTGAAGCACTTGAGAGCTTGAGTGGTCTCACGTTTGAGAGAAAAGGAATTTCCTAATGTACACCACGCCTGTGGCGAGTTCCTGTCGACCTCCATAAGTTCGTGGGCCAGAAAGCTTAGTTCCACATCTTTACGCAAATGCCAAAGAAGAGTCGAATAGTATTCCATATCTCGAATTCTACATCGATCCAGGAGCCGTAACTGTTTAAATACCTTTTCAGACTCATTATACTCTACAATTTCAAAATGACATCTACCCAGTTTGGAAAGTACCCAGGGAGTATTCTTCTGCTGCTCCGGCAGCTGATCAAATAGACTAATCGCTTGCCGACATTCGTATCTAGAAAAAAAGATCGAGGCTGAAGTGATTTGCCTATAAAGATTGATAATATACAAATGAGCTTCTTTTCTGGCCAGAGAATCTCGATCTGGCTTTAGGCGGCCTCTTTTGAGAGCCGTAGGAGCCATAGGAGCCAATAGTTGAGACGTTCTGGGTTGAATAGATGGTGGACCCATATGGGCTGGAGGACCTATCAATGGTGGTCTTGACGAAGGAGTAACAAAGTTACGTTTCTGGCCATTACCTGCTGCTCCTACAGACGATGTAGTTGACACTTGGGTGGTAGTTGTCTGTGCGATTCTAGCAGATCGACGGGGGAATGCAAGATTTGATTTAAATTCCGCAATGCCAGAAGTCGTTGATCCAGGAATGAGCGGTGGCATTGCAACGTTACGGGAAGACCTTTTCTGGGGCGCTAAGGGTAATCCACCTAGATGTGAAGGTTGACGAGAAGTGCGGGAGCCATTATCGGATGGGGTACTAAAGGAAGAATCATTTGCACTGATGCTCGTGTTTGTTGCAGAAGTACTGGGCTGTTGTTGTTGTTCTTCAGTTGTGGGTCTATTAGTGTTTGAATGTTTCAAAAACTGCTGCCCCAATTTGAATGCGTTTGATGGCATAGTATCAGCTTCTGGGGTCGTGAATGGGTCTGAAGTTACAGAATTAGTAACAGTATTTGAAGATATACCATCTTGTCCTCCACCAGCTCCACTCAACTGGTCTACTCTAAAAGCATTTGATACCCTTAGTTTAACTCCCAGTTTACAAAGAGCCTCGACAGGATCCCATAAAAATGGATTGACTCTAATTGATGAACCATAAGCCTTGACTGCATCTACTTTATTGCCCTGAAGATGATACAGACGACCTAGAAGAGCATTAAGGACCGCCAGATCCGGTATAACCAAACGTTCGTTCGATAAAGGTGGACCACTGAGTCCAGCAGCACTGGCCCATTCATGTTTAGTTCTCTCCAAAGCATCGATTCCTTTACTATACTGTTTCAATTTCAAGCAGCATCGAGAATAAATATAAACACAGCCCATATGGCTTGTATTACCATTTGTGATATTAGCAGCCGCTTTATAACGACCCTGTCGATATAAGATCAAGCCCATCACATGTCGTGACGAAGCATTTTCGGGATCAAGAGCTAATATCTTTTCCATTGTGAACTCGGCACTATCCAACATATCGAAATCCAGTGCCTGCCAAACATAGTGAAGTAATACTTTTTCGATATGGTCGTCGCGATCCAACGTTGAAGATGGCGGCCTTACTGTATGAAATGAATTCATACTGGCGTTTACCATTGTCATGATCCATTATCTTATGATTATAAGATGCATGTATGTTGCTCAGTCAGTTTAATCAGCAAACAATGATTTGAATCTTGAGTTTGTTCTGTCTATGGTCTCTCTCTATATCCTGACTTTTGTTTATTATGAAATAACTAGAACTGATCAGCCGCACGTTGCAGGTGAACATTGAACATTGAACTCTGGAGATTAATGTACCAGGCTGCTAAGACACTCATTGTCGAGCTTGATGGGAGACTTTCGTCTTGCTAGACTTCGTCTTGCTATTAGGAGTATTAGTTTAGCGTGAGTCGAGCTTGTGGCCGTTCAGATCATTGTTTATTCATGAGCTGCCAGGAACAACTCGCTCACGTGACCATACTTTGAGAATAGCTTTCTCGCTCTTCCCTCAACTTTCCAACCCCAATTACGTTCTGTCATAAAGGCCTCGAACCAACACTCTCAAGCATCCTATTCTTAGAGCGCATCTATCCCTGCTAGCCAACTGTTGGCTTGGCCAATTAATCTGCAAGCCTTGCAAGCATAATTGACAGCTGCTGCTGCCCAGGAATCAAGACGCCAGCCTCGCCGCGGTTCCCACTACCTCTGCTGTCACTGCTGTCGCTGCCCTCGTACCTCTCAGTGGCCTCTCCTGCAACTCCTGGCACATTTTATGCCTATACAACTCATCGAGACGCGCTGTCTGAACGTCAATCTCTAGCGATAAGCACAAGCTCAACCAACTTGTTTAGTATCCACTTTTCTTTCGTTTACAAGGCCATTTTTTACGCAGATCGTGGCAATCGACTTCTAGGTCAGTCGCACGTCACTCACAATTAAGGTCAATTGTATATTTACCAGATTGAGTGAGATCCACAAAACATACGAGGCTTGCAGTCACCACCACTTTTGAATCTCTCGTTGATTAACTTCTACTCCATTGTGTATAAATCAATTACAACATTTCCAAATAACAAATACCACAATGAAAGTGCTTGATCCTATACCACAGAAATGTGGAGCGAGAATTGGCCGACTGTCGAATTGGTGGCAGACTCTCACATGGCTATCCATGATGATGATGGTAGGAGAAGCATTCTATATTCCTGGCTGGAGTATCAAGTCATATAAAGATGGCGAAAAGGTTCCATTATTTGTCAACAAAGTCACCAGCGATACTACACAATTACCATATGCTTATTACGATCTACCATTTGTTTGTAAACCGTCTAAAAATACTCAACAAGTACGGTTAAACCTGGGTGAAGTGTTATTAGGAGATCGGATTTGGGGGTCCGACTATGAAATTCATCAAGGAAAACAGGTCGATTGTGCTGAACTATGTACAGTCAAGGTCAATAAAGGAGATTTGCAGAGAGCTCATGATTTAGTAGCCTCGAATTATCTTGTCGAATGGATTGTCGACAACCTTCCTGGCGCCACGGCATTTATCTCGGTCGATAGATCAAAGAGATATTATGCTAGTGGGTTTCCCCTAGGTGTTGTTGATGAAAAAACTGGAAAAACTTATTTGAACAATCATGTGATTATTATTTTAAGATATCGTGAGAGTCCTCGAGATAAAGGAAGATCAGTTATCGTAGGATTCGAAGTTTACCCCAAAAGTGTTTCCAATGATAGTAAAATGTGTCCTGGGAAAACTGACAAGTTTAATCCTTACCTCATTGATCCAACAAAGGAAAAAGACGAGATCCGATTCTCTTATACAGTTTTCTGGAGAGAAGATAAGACGGTCAATTGGGCCGATAGATGGAGTTTATATTTCAGTTATCTATCTCATAGTAACAAGGCGCCAAAGGTCAATTCTCTTCATTGGCTGGCAATTGTCAACTCACTTGTAATTGCGTCTTTGTTGACTATTCTAGTAGGGGTTGTAATGATTCGAACCTTGTCTCGTGATATTCAGGCTTATAATAGGAGAGCGAGTATTAAAGATGAAGGAGGAGCCCGAGGGGCCGAAAATAACGGTTCTGCTCATAATACCAGTTCGGTTGATGAATTGGATAAAGACATTCTTGAAGAAGAATCGGGATGGAAACTCGTGTATGCAGATGTATTCCGACCTCCTGCATTATCAAGTGTATTATCCTCGCTTATTGGAACTGGTATCCAGATTTTAGTAATGGCATTGGCTGTAATTGGATTTTCTTGTTTAGGTGTTTTGAATCCCAGTTATCGTGGCGGTTTACTCAGCTATGCTTTATTCATTTTCGCGTTTGCTGGTGGGTTCGCTGGTTACGTTACTGCTCGATTGAATAAATACATGGGTAATGAATATCATTGGTCTCGTAGTGTATGGCTTACTGCTGTTTTGGCCCCTGCCTCTATTCTTATCATTGTTCTTACTCTCAATCTATTTGTATGGTCCAGTGCCTCTTCATCTGCACTTCCTTTCGGTACTATTGCTGCTCTTTTCTCAATCTGGTTGCTTATTTCCTGTCCTCTTGTGGTTTTGGGAGCTGTCATTGGCAACCAGCCACAAGCGTCCCCTCCACCCACTCGCATATCGGCCATCCCTCGTCAGATTCCAAATAATGGTTCTTACAGACTTGTTCGAAATGCTCCTTTTGCTGTTTTGGCTGGTGGGTTCCTCCCATTTGCTGTGATCTTTGTCGAGCTTGTGACAATTTTCCAATCTTTATGGCTAGAAAAGTCCGGCTACTATTATATGTATGGGTTTTTCGCCGTGGTGTTTATTGTTCTGGTACTGACTGTAATGGAAATGTCCATTCTTACCACCTATATTCTCCTCAACTCTGAAGATTATCGGTGGTGGTGGCGGTCTTTCTTGGTTGGAACCGGTTCGGCTTGGTGGATCTTTCTATACAGCATCTATTATTATTTCACCAAGCTTACTGTAGATGGCTTTATTTCCGCTCTCCTCTTTTTCGGGTATACTCTTCTTGGATGTCTGGCGTACGGGCTCATTACAGGCTCCATTGGCTTCTTGTCCTCATATTTATTTGTTTTCCGTATCTACAATGCTATTAAGGCCGACTAATGGATTGTTGTCTTGTACAAATCATCATCTATGGGTAACTCGACTTCAATTCCTCGCCTCGGTTTCAAGATTGATTTTACTCATAAATAAGACAAGTTGTGAAACCTTGTGTCTTGTTCACTGACAGTGCATTGCAAATTATGATCTACCTAATCGTCACTTTGTATATTTTTGTTTACCAGTCCTGGATATCAAGAGATATGTTTACCATGTACTTTAAAAAGTCTGTCAGTATAGTTTCCCCTTGGTACGCCTCCGGCGGCTGGGCGCTGCCCAGACCCGTTGCTCCGCTTTGCGGAGAGCTGGGTAGATGGATGGATGTTCAAATGACCTTCTGCTATAGATAGATAGATAGATAGATAGATAGATAGATAATCAATTAACGTCTCTGTCTTACATAATTACAAAATAATACAATAAAACAATACAAAGGAAGACGAATTCAGCATGTGCCACCAGATAAGGGCTTGTCAGCGTTTAAAACTTGCTATTACAGGGTTCGTGTTGGATTTAACATGTTTGGGCAGGGCCGAATTTGGAAGTTAAGGGCCCGTCAACGGTGTCAAACATCGTGTATTCCACAAGTATACCAACTAATCGACTGTAATGGTGTTAAGCTTCTATTGCACAAGCCTCTGTATTCTCCCCTACACAGGCAATTGTATGAAAAAGCACTTCTGGCAATATTTCTACGATAATCAATTATTACACATTATGACATAACCGTCGGGTTTTGAGTTTGTAAACGTTTACCTGACGATGATCCTAGCTAGTTAGACTTTATCTCTTTAGGCACTATGGCCGAGCGGTTAAGGCGAAAGACTCGAAATCTTTTGGGATATCCCGCGCAGGTTCGAGTCCTGCTGGTGTCGAGATTTTTTTTCGAGAACTGACTGATAGTGGTCTGGTGAATACTAAAATCAAAGGTAAAGTACAAATAAATAAATAAGTAAATAATAAATAACGAATAAACAGGGTCATCGGACATGATGGCTACCGAATATCAAATCAATAATAAGAATCACCGGTGAACAGATGATTCTAATAACAACAAATATTGCCTCTATGAGTAAAACCAAATAATAAGTAAACCACAAAATAAAGAATAGTGCTACAAAAATAGCGGGAGTCCGGAGATAGTAGAAATCAGACGAAGAAAGAGAATTGATGGAATCTACAATGAAGAGTAGAGGAGTGAATTTACTCATAATGTCGAGAATATATTCACCAACTACAGTAAAGGAGATTTCATCACTATTTGTAGCAACAACAGGGCGGTGGAGTCCGTTATTATTCGAATTCTTCATGCTGCTCTTTAATATTTGGCCATTAGGAAGTACGGTACCACGGGGAGATGGGGTAGACCAATCTCGAAGCATCGTAAAACCGGAATTGACAAGTGATTTCCATTTCAGACCACCAACTCCATTGGCATGACGAGGTTCAGAAGGAAACCGCTGCTGAACAGTAGTTGAATCCGAGCTAGGAAATTCCGTAAACCTTCCTTCATCCGGGTCGATCCAAATATCCTTTTGTTTCAATGGTTTGGGAGGTCGGGGTGCAAATACGCCAGGAGCAGGGCCCGTGGCACCGGAATCGCGGAAAATCACTGAAGAATAGTCTGGAGCAGGTACGTTTACAGGAATTGTACTAGGGGTGGAATAATGGGGGGTTTCGTTCATCAGTCTACCAACCAGGTCATTCGAGTAATCGGGTGTCTTGGATTTACCAAACGTACGGACAAAGAAAGCTGGTTTGAATGGATTGCTACTACTATTACCACTTGAAGAAGAACGAATGACCTTGTTATTCACATTGACATTATTAGTTTGGTTGGCTATGTCAGGACCACCACCACCACCAGGAGGCGATGAATTAGAGCTTGATGAAGAACGATGGTGATGATGAAAATCACGTTTAGCCCTTGATGATTTACTTCTTGAACGCGTTGATTGATCAGGGATTAGGCCTGCTTCAGATGGCGAGATAACAAAGTTGGGTTTAGCTGATTGAGGACCATCAAAGCCTGATGACGACAAAGTGGTAGCAGAAGTGGGCAAAGAACCAGCGCCAGTGCCAGAAGAAGACCGGCTTGAGTTGAGAAATTCACCCATAAACCGGTCATAAGTAGAAGCAGATACAGGATCCGGATCAGAGGGAGGATGAGCAGCTCTTCTTCGTGATATTGATGGTTTGGGTACATCATTGCTGATATCATCTGAAGTTATTATATTCATGGTACCAGCAGGAACTATTCTGGGAGAAGTATAAGGAGAAACTACCTGGTGCTTGATCCGTGGCGAAGATTCCAGATGTCCATTAAGTGAAGATGTCGGGCCAAACCCATATGAAACCACATCGTCTTGTAATGTTGGAGAGGGCATTGAATAATGTCCACCTCTGGCAGTTATCTTGAATTAATAGCAAACTAAAATAATGTCGAAAAAAAGAGTACTACCAAGCGAGGCCAAAGATTCTCTCGCGTAGAGCAAACACAAACACAATGGATACTCTACAAATTTTTTTTTCGAACCTTTGACTCTCAAGACTTATAAGCAACAAATCAATTAGGATTTGCGTTCATATTATGGAGCAGTTTGTTTTCTTTTGTTCCAATTTATGCAGAGATGGTGGTTGTTCTAAGTTTCCGGCTGAGATGCCGCGCGCTCTTAATATGTACAGTTGTTTCACATGTAAGGTCACATAGTTCGAGAGCCGTTAATATCCAGGCTAAGCACCAATTGCGCGCTCCCACTTGAAATTCTAGCCTGTTTCACTTTGTGCACCATGACAATGTCAGTGCAGCCTGTTGTTGCAGCTCCAATGATAATCACAGCAATTGCTCCCGAGGATCCTGACATGACACTGACAGTGGAGTTTGCTGCGACCCCGAGGATGCTTTGGGGCAAGGGCCTGACCAGTCTTAGGCGACATGACATAGGTGTGCATAATTAGTTTTACGAGTCGAGAGTCATTGGTGATTGGTATTTTAATCATAATCAACTCAGTTTATTATGAGAATGTGCTAGTTGGAATTGCATTCTATAATTATTGTGATGGTAGCAGCGGTGGTGGGGGTAGGGTGTAGATAGGCGTAAGCGTGGGGCGTAGGGTGTAGAGGTAGGCGTAGGAGCAGATACTCCTCAACGCCAGTAATTGTTTGTGAGACCCACCATTCAATGTTTCAATAGCTCATGTCACGAATATCCTCCACTGCGACCATTTAACAAGATATTCGTTATTCATTGATCTAATCTTTCATCCATCATGTCATGCATGTACATGTGCTCATCTGCAGGTCATATGTAAGATCCAACTCTAATCTATTTTGATTATCAACAAGATCGTATATCAGTATAAACAACAGTCATGGCCTATTAGTAAAATGTAAATTTATGGATGTAATTGTTGACCACTGACCACTTTACTTGTGTATTTGAAAGTATATACGACTTGTTTAGAATACACAAGTTACCGTTTCATTTAGTGTCGTACAGTTTTACATTATATACGTATTACAAGAGATAGTTATTTACACCAGAATCACCTTGGCATATGTTACCACCCTTGAATGCTTTGCTATTTATTATATTCCAACCGGATGGTACCTCGTACCACTTTATGCTATACGTTAGGTTATTCCAATATGACCTCCTTGTTCTGTGCTTTCTGTTCCGCAGGGGTAATGTACGCTGACGTCCGCATGGTGGTTCGTCAAGTCAACCACAGGTGAGGTACAGCCACCGACAAGGTAACAATAGCCGCTAAACTACGTCTCTCATTGGTCTATATTAGCACATTATAATTACATTAGCTCGTATTTCATTATTTTGTATTTTACAATTACACGTATCTGCTGCTATCCATGAAAGCTCCAGATCGGGTGCTACAATTACACATATCTGCTGCTATCCCATGAGACCAGTTCCTGATCACGGATCGTAGTACCACTCGGTTTGCTCCGTTTGGAAACAGCGGCCAGCGCCTGTTGAAGCTCGTTGTCAATGGATGACACAGGTGGAAGAGTCGCAGCAGTAGAACTGGTGATGTTTTCAGGAGTTTCATCAAAAAGTAGACGTTTTCTTGGATGCTGCTTTTGTTTTCTTCGCTCGATTATTTGCAATCTCTCTTCGACGTACGATAGTACATCATCTGGTTTGTTCTTAGTGTCAAGAGTGATGAAATCAGACGGATGTGACCGAGAAGGCGCGTCGATTGTTTTAATTGTTGAGCCTGACTTCTTTGAACCAAATGAGATTTTGAGTGAAAACGGTTTAAGCCTTTTCATTTCTTTCTCTTCGACGACCGACGGATGGACGTCGTTCTCGCTTTTATGACCATTTGTGTCAACAAAGTGAACCGATTTCCTCACCACATCTGTTTCCTCTACTTCTACCTTGCGTTCAGTTTCAGTATGCCCATTCTCGTCCAACCTTGTTCTATCCTCTTCGTTATCTTGCTTTATATCATTCAAATCCAAATCCTCAAAGTCATTATTATCATCAGTCTCAGATTCGCTACTTTCAATGTCGACTTCTCTATTATTTGTATTTGTCGTAATATCATGATCATTATTATTATTATCGTTCTGCCTAGGACTGTCATGAGAGGTTTGCACATCTCCAGTGATCTCAACAACACCAACTTGACTCTCTTCTTCAACATTCATACCAACTAACCTTCTTAATGCTGCTTCTGCCAACCTACCTTCTTCAACCAGCTTCTCACGAAGCTCTCTTGGCTCGGTCATATATCGCGAATATTGAGGAGTAGACATAAACGTATGATCAGGCGGTAATGGTGGCATCCAAGATGGAATATGCGCGCCTGGCTTTTTCTTGGACGGTACGAGATGTTTGAGATTGGATACACCAGATCGGAAAAAAGGTTCTGCTTCAGGATGTAATTTCTCGGGCTCGGGGTCTAGAAATAATCGATTGAACACATCAATGTATTTTGATTTCAATCCCAGTTCTTTTTCCAAATCACTGATATGTATTCCGAAATGGTCCATAGTAATTCTTAAATCTGCTATAGATGGTTGCTGCCTTCTCTGAATCTGACAGGTCTTGAACAGTTTCCAAAACACATCATTCATGTATTCTTCTGCCAGTAAAGCAATAAACTCAAATGCTGTATTATTGATAGATATTCCACGAGAGGCTAATATTGAAGCGACTGCTCTCCGAAAGATTGTTTCCAAGGTTCCAAAATGAGTTGACGTAAATTGTGGGTTAAGTTGGATAAGCTGTTGTTCGCGTCTTCCCAATCGCTTGGAACCAGATTTCCCATGTAATCCATTTGCAAATGGCTTGGGCGTCGTTGTCGTCTGCTTTCTAAGAACAGGCTCTGACTCTGCTTCCGTGTCTCCATCTGTGTCTTCAGATTCTCCAGATTCATTCTCAGACGCTTCAACCACAGGCTCTGATTTCTCCGTTTCACTATCTACACTCTTGCTTCGTGCATTTTGTGATATCTCATTCTTTGTAGACTCATCATCGCTTACTACAGTCATCTGAATGTTTTATAAATAGGTTGGTTTGAGTTGCAACTGGTGGAATGAAAGTATGGACTTCTATCTTCGCAACATCACCATCAGCACGTGCGGCGGGTGCGGCTCGTCTTTTAATAGAGATATAAATAAATAAATTAAATATAAATTTAATCGTTGTTTAGTTTATTTTATTTCTTTATAATTATTTAATGAGATGGATTCTCTAAAGCTTGTTTGGTAAAAATCTTACCTGGATTAAGAAGCTCATGTGGATCCATTGCAAGCTTGATGGTTCTCATGAGCTGTACAGCATCAGGTCCAAGTTCCTCAACAAGATAATCCACTTTACCCGCACCAATACCATGCTCACCTGTACAGGTTCCCTCTAATTCTAGACCCTTGTGAACAATGGCAGTAGCGACTTTTTTAGCTTTTTCAAAATCTTTCTCATCATAGATAATGCTGGCATGAAAGTTACCATCTCCAACATGACCAAGGCAGGCACCAAACAGACCCGAACGAACTAAATCTTCTTTAGTACTGAGGACTAGATCTGCCAGTCGAGATAATGGCACAGCTACGTCAGTAGAGTAGACTTTACCATTAGGAGGACCAAGAGCCATGGCTGACCAAAGAGCCTCCTTACGAGCTGCCCACAGTTTATGCTGTTCTTCTTCATCACTAGCAAAATCAAACCGGGGCCCATTGTGTAATTTGGCAATGGCCTTTGCTTGTTGGATTTGCTCTTTAACATATGCCTTTGTACCAGAGAATTTCAGCATCAAGGTGGGCTTTTCTTCCCAAACCCGACTAGTATAGCCAGCTTTATTAACACACATCATTTGGACGTCGTCCATTAATTCAATAGCATTGACAGGAATCCCAGCTCGAATGATATCAGTGGCTGTTTCGGTGGCTTCATGGACTGTAGGGAAAGCACATACTCCAACACTTGTCTGTTCAGGAACCGTGTGAAGTTTGACGGTGATTTCGGTGATGAGCCCCAGAGTACCTTCGGATCCACAGAACAAATGGTTCAGATTGTACCCAGCAGAAGATTTTCTTGGTCTACGCTTGGTTTTAATGATTGTGCCATCGGCTAATACTACAGTCAGATTCACAATATGATCTCTCATAGGACCGTATCGGACACAATTGGTTCCTGAACATGAGGTACCCACCATTCCACCTATTTTAGCAGTTGGACCTGGATCGACGGCGAAAAACAGATTCTGACCTTCTTTAGAAAGCTGTTCATTAAGAGCCATCCAACCCACAGACGGTTGGACCGTGGCATCCATATCTTGGGGTCTTATCTCGATGATCTTATTCATGTTCATAAAGTCGATGCAAACACCACCATAGGGAGCACAGAAGTTACCTTCTAAACTGGAGCCTCCAGAGAACCCGATCATAGGCAGCTTGTATTTATGGCATACTTTGGCGATCTGTGACACTTCTTGGGTGGATTTGGGATACGCAATTGCAATTGGGTTGGTTTCAATGTTGTAAGTGGACCAATCTGAATACCCATGGGCCTTTAGATCCTCTTCTTCTGTAGATACTCCACTAGATCCGAGAATAGCCCGGAGTTCTGGCAGAGCCTGGGCGAATTCCGCCTTGCCGCCGTATTTCGCTTCATTCCACACCTTTTCTATAGACCCGGTCCGTTTGTCAGACTGATACAGAGCTTTAGCACTAAAAAATGACCCCACGCCTACAATAGCAGACACCGTCGCTGTTAATAACACACCTCCTCTACTATCACTGCTCTTATAATTATCATTACTGTTATTATTAGGTCGGGGTTCCTCTTCACGAGGGGCTGAACCGGAGCTCGCCCAGCGACGAAACCCCTTAAACTCCCTTGAACTGCCATGCCCGCTGCTCAACCGGCCGCCAACAGGACCCTGCAATTGCCTCCATTGCCTCAATTGAACGGCAAATCGTCTCATTCTCAAAACCAATTCGCTTCCTCTGTGCACTCCCCCTCCAGCGGCAATCGGCCCTTTTATATATTCGCCGTTATCGGTGTGACCCCCCACCCCCCCACCCTTCCTCCCCCCCCCCCCCCCCAACACTCCACCGCCCCCCCCCGCCCGCCCCGTCACCC